>JANHGO010000039.1:34471354-34502553 GCA_024606505.1 Aquila spilogaster
GAGCTCAGGGAGGAGGTGCCTGGCATTAAGGCTTGACAAGCCCTGCCTTTGCAGCGGTCTGGCTTTTCAATGGCCAGTGGAGGGATCAGCCGCACCGCCTTTCTGGGAACAGCCTTTTGTTTTCCAGGCTAACTGAAGGTGGCACCTATTACAGAAAAAAGTCAGGGAAAAAAACGAACAAACAAGGAAACACAGATGCAGAAATGAAAATCAAAAGTGTTTTGACAAGAATCAGCAGCAGCGAACTCCTACGGAGTCTCCTGCCACACCCCTGTGACCTGCATCTTGCTCTGTTGCCTGGTGCTGCACTAGGCCTCTGCCTGATCTGCCCCCACCAAATAGCTCCTCACGTGCTCACGTCTGAAGAAGGTGGAGGGGAAGGACCTTGTGTGTTTCCAGACGGTAGAAGCAAAACAACAGGATGCTAAAATTGTCTTCTGTTGCTTTGCTGACTCAGTAAGATAAGGTTACATAGCATCTGTGGTTAGAAATACCTTCAAATGTATGTCGGCTTACCACCAGGTGGTCTAAGAAGTGCAATGATTTCCTTCGTAATGCTGGAACGATAACGTTGCCTTCATGTCCATTAATAATGAATAGACAGAAGAACATGCTTTTCCTGCTGTGTTTATGAAGGGAGATTGGTTAAAAAGAGGTGACTAAAAGAGTGGACCACATGGACCAAAACAGGATAGTTTTTAATTGATAGGATAGAATCAAGGCTTACTTCTAGATCTTGCATCCTCTTTTGTTGGAGAGAAATATGTCCATAGTAGGAGTCTTCCTGTTTAGAGGTATCAGGAGTTGTAGTCAAATTAAACCTGTTTTTAACTTGTATCTGTCCAGTAGCTTTCTACTCTTTCTTTTTTCTAAATGTATTACTTAACACAGTTGATTATTCATCACTGTATTTGTAGACCATTTCAACCTTTGACTTAGAAATATGTATTCAGGTGACATAGATCACCATGTGACTGTTGGTGGAATCTGACGCTAACTGTGAGGGAAAGCTGTGGATGGCTCTCACCTTGAGTACTCTGTAGTTTCGCTACCTCCATAGCCATTAATCAAGTAGCTGCAGAATGCAGTATCTTTAGAAAACCACTTCTCTGGACCAAAGATAGTATATTTCTGCCCCTCAAACCTTGTTTTTTATTTAATTTCCTACAAAGCAGTGTACATGACACATGGGAGTGGTGGTGAAATGTCTGCATAAAAGTCACTTGCAGATGGATGGCATGAAACACAGCATGAGGAAAAGTGTTACCAGAAGTTTCGATAGTTAACTAGGGGCTAACAGGATAAATAGAAGAGAGATGCGAGTCTGATAGAGTAGCAGGTACTTTTACTGAGTATATCTAGTGGTAATGCTATATCAAATCATGCTTTTGAAGAGCGAAAAGTCAGGAAACTATTTTACCCCTCTTTGTATATATAGACCATGTTTCTCCTCCTATCAATGACATTGAAATATATTTTAATAGGGATGCAAAGAAATTATAATCTCCCTCTCTTTGTACTTCGTACTCACTTAACACCTTTGTCTTGGCTTAGTAAGTGGCACCAACCTTTTTTCTAGTGCTTTTTAATCATCTTTGTCCGAAACTTGGAGTTCATTAACTTCCTTGAATTTTTTTTAATTTTTTTTTTAACTTCCCAGTCAGCAAAGATAACACTGTGTTGTGTTCAGTTTCATTATCTCTTTGTTTGGGGCTCTCAAACTGTTGCATCATTCTTTACATACCACCCCTAGGACAACAACTTTTTGCATGCGTAAAATCGAGGCCATTGCTTCCATCATTGCTGATATATAAATGATGTATATCCTCTAAAATTACCATTCTCTCCAGCTATTCAGGTTGTGTGACTTGACGTGCCTCATACAGGAGTGATTTTGAGTCTGTGCTTTCTTATAAATGGTCTAACTACATTTATGTTTAAAATTGGGATAATAACACATCTGTATTTCACAGTGATTATGCTGCTTGTTTCATAATCTAGCTAATTTAGTAACGGAGACAATCTACGTGTTCACAGAGACTTTTGATAAAGTGCCTTTTTCTCCATGTTTTTTTCTGAAGTTGCACATTATCTGAGGCACTTTAAGTCAACTTGACTGAAGGAGTAAACATCTGGTTTTTCTGTCCATTTTCTTGCAGAGTTTGTAAGTACTCTCATGACATCACCAGTGCTGAGAACAAAAAAGTTCTAAAGACTCATGAGTTGTCTGGCTTAAGTGAGAATGAGCTGCGAATCCTGCTTCTCCAGAATGACCCTTTCCTCCTTCCTGATGTGAGTTGTACTGATTGCTTAACCTTTTGTTTATATGGAAAGGGCATATGAAATACGGAATGGGAAAGGGCAAAAAAGAAAATGGGGAACTGATATTAATTTCAAGGTCTTAAGTTAATCAGAAGTAATAAGATTAGCTTGAATGAACTATGAATGGGACTGGCTGTGTGTGAAACCATCAGAAGAAATAGTGTAGTTCAAGAATTGTAAAAGTGCCATGTACCGATAACTGTAAATGTAAAAAACAAACAAACAAAGCCAAAAAACCATGACAGAAATAAAAATATTAAGTATCAAAAGGCCTGCACTTAGGTGACGACATGTCATGTATTACTCGTCAGCAGAAAAGAGCAGGAAGTTGACAGCAAAGTTCCAGTCTGTTCTGTGTGTTTTTCTTGCTCCTGTTAGCCCAGCAGGACAGCCAGAGTTTCTCAAAACAAGCAAACAAAAAATGTAAGCAGCTTCACCAGAGGTTTACAGATGGTGAAGTAAGGAAGTTGGAGGTCAAAGATCACAGTCATCATACATGCTTACAAGGTATAAAAGATTTACAAAAACAAAACATAACAATTTGTTGCCTCTTAGCCAAGAGATAATAGAGAATGGGAAGCCAGTGATCCTTTCTGTGTCCAACTTATATATTTTGATGCTCACAGGCATGAGAAAAATTCATGAGAAAATGACCAACTGACTGTAGTCGGTTTTATGTAAATCCACCCCTTCCAAAGCGCTCTGAGGCTTTTGTACATTAATTTCCTACAGAGCTTTATTTGGTTTTTATGCAATTAATTGAGTTTGGCTGAACAATCCAATCTCCTTTTTTGTGTGCATGTGTATGCATAACGGCAGTGCCATCAAGGTACTATTTCAAAGCCAAGTGTATCCTATTCTGCCTACAGCTGTTCCTGGTTAACAAATTATCAGAGTACTGCCTGTTACTCTAGTCTTTTGGAAGTTATAATGTCCACAGATCTGTTAGCATAACAGTTCTATTATTTTCTTACTTTCTGCTGTGACAGTGATGGACTTCAACTAAATAGAGCATTTTTTGTAGTATTTAAAATATGTTGTGCTGGCATATTTAAGGAGCATAGTGGTGATGAGTAAGGAGGAATAATAATGTTCATCCATCTCAGCTGCGTCTAAAATTTGTGTGTCTCTTGTTTAATTACTCCCAGGCGGTAATAAATGAGCAAATAGTAATACTATACTACTCATAAACTATTATCTGTTCAGTTCTCACTACTGGTGAGCATCATTAATTGGCCTCTCCAACAGAGCACTGTAACTTCCTATTATGGAGTGAAATAGCGCAGGCAGTGGAAAACCCTGCTGCAGACCGTTTTTTAACCCAAGAGTTGGGGTCAGGGTTTAAAAGCCTACTTTGCTGTTCTTGTTTAGAAATGCTAACTGGGTGTGTGCATGCTGATAAACAAAAAACCTCAAGTAAAAGGAATATTTTTTTCTTCTGTGGTCTGAACTAGAATGTAGGGTAAAGAAAATAGAACAGTTGCCCAGAATCAGGATTTTCTTATATTTTCGCTCACCCTCTCTCAGGCTCTTCTTTTTCTGGCAAATGCAGGGGGTAGTTTGCTTTCCTGCTGCAGCTAAATAACACATTCCCAATGTAGTTGGGGCAATACTTTCTTCTGGTTTTGGAGTTCATTCTGATGATTATAAGAAAAATAAATCTTATGTGTCCCTTCTGGTCCTGTGGGAACCCACAAAAGTACAGCATCAGGCAAGCCTTTTTAGAGGTGCTGTGGTGTGCTGTGTAGAATCCCCATCCTTGGTGAGGTTCAACACTCTTGCTGTTCTTTACATCTTTATAGTGTTTTTCCAAAATACTAGGCCACTAGCTTGGTCATGCAGGACTTTCCCTTGATGAAGTCATTCTGGTTGTCGTGTCACCTTCCTCTCTTCCATGTGCCTTAGCACAGCTTCCAGGAGGATCTATTCCGTGATCTTCCCCTGTGCAGAGGTGAGGCTGACAAGTCAGTAGTTCCCTGGGTCATCCATTCTACCCTTCTTAAAGTGGTTGTGACATTGCCTTTTTTCTAGTCATCCGGGACTTCCCCTGACTGCCATGATACACCAAGGTTCACTGAACAGGCATTATGCCTTATCTGTCTCCATAGGAGCATGCTCTTAGAAACTGTACATGTAAGTTGTATTGTTAAAGGCAGTCCACTGTCACAGCTTGCACTCCTGCTGAATGGCTGTTGTTTAATGATAACAGATGAGCCTCTACAGCCAGTGCCTACAGGTAAACATTGCATAGGTTTGTGTGAAGTCACTGTCTCCTCATTACAGTGTCTTCCACTGTGGTCCACTGTAGTGATGGATATGTAAGCTAAAAATAGGTTCAAAATTTGTTTTCCCTGTACAAGAGAGAGATGGAGGTACTGGAAGAAGTTCAACAAAGAATCATGAAACTGATGAAGGGACTTGAGCATCTCTTCTATGAGCAGAGGCCAAGAGAGCTGGACCTGATCAGCCTGGAGAAGAGGAGTCCCAGGGAGATCTTGTCATTGCTTACAAACACCTGAAGGGAAGGTGCACGTAGAATGGAATCGGGCTCTTTTCAGGGACGTCTGCTGCTGGCACCAGAGGCAGTGGACACAAACTGGAGCACAGGAGGCTTTCTCTGAACACCAGAAAGCATTTCTGTACTGTGGAGTCTCCTCCTTGGTGATCTTCAAAAGCTGTCTGGACATGAGTGTGAGCTCCCTCCTCTGGGTAGCTCTGCTTGAGCAGAGGTAGGGCCAGGTGGACCCAGAGGTCCTGTCAACCTCAGCCATGCTGTGATTCTGTGAAAAACCTATGCAATTTTGTCTTTATTAGACCTTACAGCAATTAAATGAAACTTTAAAACATTTAACAAGTATTCATCAGTATAGGATTTCATTACCAGAATGAAACAACTTGGGAGTTGAAGAGTCTCTTTCCCCCCTTGTGTGTCATTTCTGCACTGCCAATTGTATGCTTTTACTGGGGAAGACAGCTGTAGCCAGAGCAGAGGCCTGTTTCACTTGTAAATTAAATGTGTTGAGCAAGATCAATTAGTATTTGTCTGTTGCAAACCTGGACATAAGAACAGCATAGCCAGTAACAGCATGCAAACATTTTTTAACATTGTGTAATGTATTGGCCTTGGCCAGGTGCCAGGTGTGCAGCCAGCCACGCTCTTGTTCTCCTGAAGAAGATGAGGAGAAAAATAACTTGAAAAAGCTTAAAAGCTCATAGATCAAGACAAATACAGAGCGATCTCTTACCGGTTACTGTCATGGGCATGTCAAACTTATCTTGGGGAGTATTAATTTAATGTATTGCCACCTGATGCTGATGAAGACAAAATTAAAACAATAATGTGCTCCCTGCCCTTTCTCCCAGACCCAACTCCTTCATTTCCAGATTCCTTATCTCTTCAAACCTTTGTTCCAAGCAGCACACGGTGATGAGGATTGTGGGGTCAGGCCATAGCAGTCCTTCTCTGCCACTCCTTCACAATTTCCCCTACCCAGTGCGATCTCTTCAGGATGAAGGGGAATCTCTACTCTGGCCTTCCTTTCTCACTGTGGTGTTACATTCTGCCATTTGTTAAGTACATGTTCCCCGAGTTGTCACTAGCTTGGCTTCAGCTGTGTCCTGTGGTGGGTCTATTGGAACCACCTGTGTCTGGCAGTGGGCAGCCTCTGGCTTCTTCCCAGAGAGGTCTCTCCTGTGGCCCCCTTTGCTGCCAGCACCTTGACACCTGCACCCAGTATACATTGTAACACCCCAGCAATGTTTTGTGACACAGCTAAGCTTAAATATATAAATCTCTAATCTCAAAATGTACTTTTTTTCCTTTTTTAGAAGTGCTGTCTTTACAGAAAGGCAATTTTAGCACACTGAAATACCACCTCATTTGACACAGTGTACATATTTGTATGGCAAAGTTTGTCCTTTGTTCGTTCTTTCTTTCTTTGTTTTTAAATAGAGCAACTAAACTGGTAAGCTATTATGTAACTGTCTTGCTCAGGAGTGCCAAAAATTAATGCTTATTGTATTGGCTCTTCACTTTTTTTTCTTGGGTGAAACTCTGCATGTGTTCACTCTCATGCCTGCTCTTCTCTGCAAGAAATGTGGTCAAATTACTGAAGTCACAGTGAGCGTGTATGTTAGCCACAGTTTTTCTGCTGTGGAGAACAAACTTAAAAAAAACTGGATTCTAAGACATTTTTCCATTTTATATTGTATCTATACTGCTTGCTTCTAGGCCTGCCAATTTTACAACAGGAATAATACCTGCAACCAGCAAAACAACTGCAACAAGCTTCATATTTGCCGACACTTTCTCCAAGGGGAATGTAAATTTTTTCCATGCAAGAAGTCCCATAACTTTTTGGATACCTGTACATTGAGCTTGTTGAAAAACGGAGGCATTGATGAGAAGATGGCTTCAAACATCCAGAATATATATGATTATAAACATGTGGAGCTCAGCAAGAGGGGAAACAGTAAGTTGTAAGAAAAAATAGGTTTTAATTGAATTTTGAGTTTGAAAGAATAGAAGCCTTTTTTTTTTTTTCCTTAAGTCACAGCGAAACCGCGTCGTCCTTTCTACAAACCAAGGGAAACTTCAAAGGAAAACCTAACAAATAAAAGTAGCAAAGAACAGAAGCCATCTTTTGGAACAACTGAGGACTCCACAGTGCACGTGCCACCTTCAGAAGGTAACTAAATAAGTACCAACTTCTTCCTCATGGAATCAGCTTTCCTATTTTTCCCTCTTGCAATGGATGCATTTTTTTTTTCCTTTTGCTATTGATCTGCCTTCAGGAATGCAGTAAGTCTTGGCTAAGTCATGTGGGAGGGGGAGCTGCATTCCTATTGCATGCAACATTGCAGGCTAGCTGAAGTTCTGGTCCAGCAGTGCCATTCATTCAATCTTCTCATGCAGATCCCAGCAGCAACAAAACTCATCAGAGCGAACTTCAGTTGCCAGCAGGTACCAGAAGTAAAGTCAAAGGTATAGTTTCCCTCTAGTCCCTTTATGACCCTCTAGTCTTGAAATGAGTGGTTCTCTTTGGGAATTGATTTAATATACAGTCCTACTGTTCCTTTGGTGATGGAAAAGGAGCTTATGTCCTTACCCTACCATATGTTGAAAGTCGGAGTATCAGACAGCCTGCAGGGGGGTACTGAGAGATCTGCCCAAGCACTGAGCAGCGTAGTATGTGCGTGTCCAGTATGGGGAGCTGTGTGGGTCTGTTCTGGACTCATTGCTTCCTTCCTAGGAAGGACATATTACTGTGGGTGCGTGAAAAATTTTTCTTACCTTCTATTCCCAGAGAATGGGTGTAGCTTTGTCAGTTATGTTGATATACATTCTAGCATGTGAATGGGAACACTTAAATCTCCTGCCCTTCTGAACAGAAGGACGTTGGCCTCTAAGTCCTAACTCATAATACTGAGATAGTTGTGTCCTGAAAGTGCTTAACTTGCCTGCTACAGTCAACTTCTTGTTAATCATGGGATGAAATGGCAAACTCAGTATCTTTCTTTTGGAGCTGTATTTTCAGAAGGGTAAAAGAACTGATGTGTTTCTTGTTGTAGATAAAAAAGACGATTCCTCTGCAAACTCTTTGAAGGAGAATAAAGAGGATAAATGTGATGAGATATGCTTGTTCTATGTCTGGAAATACTGCAAACATAATGGTAAGCCTTCAATGAAATAATAGTATCTTTGGAGAACATTATCTGCAGAGGTGCTGCCTGTTCATTGGCTCCAAGTAGTGGTTGCATGTGGATTGTCAGTGTCTCAGGATTGGCAGCGGTGATTATGTTTTCTCATTTGTTTGCTTTGTAAGTCACTAATGAATCCTGTGACAACTGCGAACATAATCAAAGTGAAGTCAGGTGGGTACACATAAACCCTCTCTCCTCTCCTTTATTCCTGTTGTATCGTATGTACACCTGATAATAAGCATATTCCTTCTTCATTAAGTACTTTAAAAAGTGATGTTACAGAGTGTTAAGAAAACACAGTAGTTATACCAGCTAAGCTAAAGGTGGTTCTCATCCATCCTCTGTCTGGCTGCAGCCAATAAAAAGGGTCTACAGAAAATATAAGCATTTGTACTCAGAGGCTGTCCCAGAACAGTCTCTTAACCCTCAAGTGACTTAGGTTTCCTTGGTTTTGTAGAGGTATCATTAGATTTTTCTTGTGGTCAACTTAGCTAGTCGCTTTCTGAAGTTCTAGTCCCCTTCTGACCACCTAGTCTCGATCAGAATATGTTCACTTTTCACTTAGGAAGTGGTTAGTAAGTTGCTTGATAATTGTTTGGTCTCAGATATTTGTATGCGTTTAGCATCTCTGTAAGTGCATTTGATTTCTTGTAAATATGCAATTCTCTCTTTAAAAGATGCTTTTCTGAATCAGATGAGTAAAACACTCTTTCCCACTTTAGGGCTGTTATAATACCTTTTTTTCACTATTGCTTGGAAGAGAGGCAGTACTTTAAAAATAAATGGTTTATTTTATGGGTATTTTATGAACCATAAAATGAAATCTAGCCAAGAGAGACCAAGGGTAGTTTTGTCAACAAGTTTTCAAGTTAATTTAAGCATAATACTCTCAAGACAGGGTATGTTCCATTCCTATCAACAGAAAAAAAATCAAAAAAAGGAAGAAAGGAGTGAATTACACTGTCTTTTTCACAACTGTTATTAGCTTCTGTATGTTCTGTGATCAGAAACATTAAGGGAAAAGAACGATGACATTTTCTGGTTCTGTGCAGCAGCTATCCCAGCCTTGCATCGCATTTCTCAGGCTCTCTCTGCATCTTTAGGATGAAACTTGGCTTTTAAGGTTGTGAACTTTTGGACTTGCATTGTGTGAACGATGCACTCAGGCTCAAAGCAACTATACTGTGACCACCAAATAGCTAAACTCAAATAGCTTGGAGAATTAGTGTGTTTGGCCACACCATGTTTGGCTCAAAAGTTGTGAATAAGAAGCTTGGTCCATGCTTAGATGTAGAGTATACAGCAACTGCCCTAACAGGGAGGCCCGTAGGGAAGGGAAGTTCATGCTCATGAAGGGATATTAAGCACTAAAATGTGCAGACTGAAGTGCGTTGAAAGCGTAGATGATTTTAAGAAAAATAGAAGTCTTCCTCTGTACCTGTGTAAAGGTATGTGTAACACTGCTGCAGATCTTGCATGCAAGGCAACTGAAGTTGTTGCATTCCCATTTTCTGAGAAGCAGAGCAGCAATTCCAACAGTGCCTAGCAGTCTGGTAGGCAGGACAGAATGCTGCCCGTTCAGGGATGAACGTAGAGTCTTGCAGGATGTTGTTTGGAGTAATGTGGTCCTTAATGCTGCCTCATTAAATGAGGTGGACTTGAAGAAAACGCTCAGGCCTTTTATAATCCATTTTGTTAACCAGTCCATGATCTCTAAGGGACTAGTGGAACGAGAAGCAGCTATATTGGAGTGCTAATGTTTATGTGACCCACAGACTTGACTTTTTACAGCTGAGAAACATGATTATGTGACACATAAACACAAATTTGCTGTCTGTAACACTGCTTTCCCAGCTGCCAAGGCAGTGTCTCAGCAAAGAGAAGGTTGTAAATTGTTTTTTAAAATACGTTTAACAGTATGAGTGTTTACATTGCTTTCCTAGATAAAATCAGAGAAACACAAAACCACTATTGTTCCAATACATTTCTAGTTTCAGTGATCTGTATTTATTGCTCATACTAAAGCATGTAAAAAAGTGTTCTTTTTTTCTCATGTTGTCTTGCTCTCTGTGATTGCAGAGCTCTTAACTATGTCTGATCTCATTACAGAGAAATGCACATCGGTTCATTACCATTTGCCATATAGATGGCAAATATATGATGGAATCACCTGGAATGACCTTGCCTTGATGGAGGAAATTGAAAAGGCCTATTGTGACCCAAAAAACAGCAGGTAGACTGATGGCAGACTGCTTCCTTAAAGTGCAGTGGTTGAGCCTCTGAAGGGGAACTCTTGATTTCTTAGAGATCTCTGACTTTCGTAACTTCTAATTAGTGAGCTTCTCCTAATCTGTGAGGATGTACAAAATGAGTTGTTTTTTTCTTTTTAAAAAGTAAAGGTAACTGCATGGAAATACCACCCCAGTTTTACCTTCTAAAGAATAATGTACACTTCCTCTTGCATTTCTAAATGCATAGTTTAAAACTCTCAGCAGGGTTATAAGAGTAGGGTGGAATTCATGGTTTAGACTATTGTTATTTTCAGATAATAAATCATCATTTATTTTAAATAATTAATAGTTAGGTCTCTTAACAGCAGTTTGGAGCTTACCTTTCTCTGTGGCTGTTCCTTTCCTAAGACAGCTAGTATCTCAAATGTGCCTAGAAAAATTTTATGAAAGGCCCCTTATGCAAGCAGCCTTTTATTCTTTCTTTTTTTCTTTTTTTTTTCTGGGGGAATGTATGGTAGGGTAATTCATTTTCCCTTTAACTCCTTTCTGAAAGCCACATTGTATGTTGACTGGATTGGTAGGGGACCACAAGCTTGGCCATGATGAATTGACGTCGTCACTGTGGCTCTGGCCTCTTAAGGCAGCGAATATTTTGATTTGCTGCTGGATAGTGCAAATCACAAGTAAGATCTCCCAGATGAGGCTGCTGTCAAAGCCTATCCTGCCTGAGGTGGAAGAGTTAATTTTTCAAGCCTGTGAGAAGTAAAAGTACATGTAGCTCCAGGAATGAAGGTGATATACAGAGCTCACAGCTGTGATTGTGTCCCTTGTTACCACAGAAAAAAGAGCAGAGCTGTTAAGCTGCAGATGCTTTTGTCAAGCTGAGTCAAGTACTTAACAATTTTTATTTTTCTACTGAGAAAAATTGCGGTGCGCATTTACTTACTGTAGAAGTATCTTTTGCTGTGTTGTGCATGTAGCATGTCTGTAAAGTCAGTCATCTGGCTTGTGCTAGAGATGATAGTCAGTCCCTCATGGGCCATAGTTTGCTTCTGAATATTGGAAGCAATTTTCCAAGCTGCCATGCATACTGTGGAAAATATTCCTATTTCAGGCCTAATTAAGTTTATCCAGTCAGATTATACTAAAGAAAATTACACCTATTGAAACTGAGGATTAGAGGATAAAATCTGTACTGTTAACTATAATAAACTTCTGAATTTGTTCTTACAGTACAGCAAGTATTGACTTCCAGAGAATGACCTGCTGCTCTTCTTTGGTTCGGCGCCTCTCTACACCATCGTCTGTTGTAAACCCTACATTTGTTTTGACTACAAAGTGGATTTGGTATTGGAAGAATGACCAAGGCCAGTGGACTGAATATGGAACACAGGTGAGTCCACATCCTGTTATGTGGACATAAGATCTATGTGAAAAATTGCCACCCAGTGCTATGGGGACAGACAGGTTCTTTAGGGGTCCTGGGTAGAATGAGGGTGCTAAGTTGTAAGTACAACTAAAGCTTTATTTTTTCACATAATTTTGTAATTAATGTATTACCAGATCTTATGATCAGTATAGCACAGTATTTTATAATCAGCGTATCTGATAATTACTTAGTATTTGTTCTAATCACCTTGACCTTCTTCAGATCAGGTCACATCTTAACATTTGGCATGCAATATAACAATCATAAACTTGGAATACACGTAAAGGAGTACAAGTCGCTCCCTGAGTCCTTGGAGGAAGCGTATGGTGGCAAAGGTGTCCCAGGCCACTGAAGCATCACAGGTTTTGCTATCCAGCAGCAGCTCCGGACCTGTAGCTGCTTGGTTTTGTAAATAGTGCCAGTGTCCTGTTATGCTTCCCTGTGCTGTTGTTGGAGTCACTGCATCCTGTTTGGCTGGGTGCCTGGGACCTTCAAAGCTGGTAGGGAGGGAAATGTTGGTCTGGTGCCCAGGACCTTCAAAACCAGAAGGGAGGAAAGAAGTCAGCCTGGCACCCAAGACCTCCAAGGACAGTGAGTACGGGGAAGGCAAGTGATACGTGAGGAGCTCGCTTATAGCTGCTTACTTTACAAAACAACCTTGATTATGCTAACCATATTAACAGGGGTCAGGAGGGGGGGGTACCAGTCATTGAAATGCAGGAAAATAAATAAATAAGGCACCTCTTCTTCTTCCCAAGCTGCTGCACAAATGATTTTCTTAGCAAAATGCAAAAGTCATCCAGGGAGTGGGAAAAGTAGGCAGGGGAAGATTATGTTTATAGTGGTTCTGGCAAAATTTATTTCAATAGGCAGCTTAAATGGAACATTTTACATTGATGTGTACATTAAGTAACTGTACTTGTTATGGAAATTTAAGTGAGATACATGCATGTCTAGTATTATGTATTTTCCTGTATGGTAATGTGCTTGGTAATCACACTAGATGATAGTTTTGACCGGGCCCCTTTTCATCCTTCACTTTTCTTCCTCTTTCCCTTTACCCAAACTAGTTGCCTAGTATCTAGTTTTGTCTGTGTTTACTCATGGCTCTTCTTTCTCTCTTTTTTCTTTTTTATCCCCCTAAAGAGAGAACAAAATGTTGTGAGTTCACCATCTTCTGACATTCTTGAGAATTTGTATCTGGCAGATCCAAATGCCACTATACAATTCCAGGCTGGCTTGTATTATTACCAACTCAATTTTAAAGGTACTTTAAAGGTTCTTACTTACAGATAAACAGTGCTTTACAAAGATTAACCTGCAAGCTATCTCAGCTTTTCAAAGCTATGACTTACTTTACTAGTGTTAACAGATTTAGCTAGTGGAAGTGAGGTAGTGATGGAAGTGAAGAAATTCCTTGCAAAAGTGCTCTTCCCACTTACTCCTTGATACTATCCAGACTCACGTAGGAGCGGAAATTAAATGATCAAAGTCTTCACAAGAATTCATGGTAAATCTAAAGTAAAGTAAGGTAATTCACTTAAAAATAAAGCATCTTTCTGTGCTGCTGGAACAGCTTTTGAAGAGCACGAATGACATAAGGGAGCAGCAATCAGGATAGGTGCAGATTAAATAACAGAGTTGCAGGGAAGAATAAGCTTACAAAAGCTTTGTACAACTGTTCTTCAGCAGACAGAATTGACAGTGAATATGCCGTTTTTCATTAATGATTGTCATTAATTAATGACCCCATCTGCTGGACTTGTTACATTTTTTTCCTTTCCTTTTCTCTTTTCCTCTTTAGAAATGACCCAGATAAATACCTTTTCTAAATCAAAAAGACAGGTCTGCAGGCGACCAAAGTTTGTGTCTTATGAAGAAGTGCAGAAGATAAAGGAAAGGTAAATTATGCTCTGAAGTTGTTTCATTTGTGTTTTAGAAGTAATTAGAAGGCAGAATAGCTGTAAGTGTTGGTAATAATTATGCGGAAAATTTGTCTGTTACTAGGAGAAAACACATCCACTTGGTTATATTGTGAACAGTCTTCTTGGAGCATCACCTGGTTTCTGAGATACATCCATATCTTAAATTAGAAAATGAAAGAGGACTGTGACAATTGAATGTCAGCATACATAGCCCAGCATATGGAATGAAGCAGTTTCCCAGTGTCTTTGTGGTTTATTTTATTTATTTTTAAATGTACTAATTGGCTAAAGGGGATACTGCCAGTTTGAATACTCATAGCAGGACTAGAATTAGTTACACCTCTTTTTTTTTTCTCATTTGCAAGGGATTTTTCTATTTCAAATCAAGCCTGTCCTTCTCACTGGGATCAATCTGCACTGCCTGACTTAGGATACAAGGTATCTTCCTTTTTTTTTTTTCCCTTTTTTTTGTAATTCTGATGGAAATCATGATTAAAAGGAGGAGGGAAAGAGACTAAAATTGTATCTGGGTAAATTCTAAAGGAGGATATAATGGTATCATGGGTGATTGTGGTGAAGATCTAAATGATCTTCTAAGAGGTCCAGAAAAAGGTGACAAATTCTCATGAACTTCATCTGCTTTTTTTTTTTTTTTTTGTGCAAAAACAGAAGTCACCAAACTCAAGACAAAAATGTACTAATGACTTTCCTTGGTAACTTGACGGACCAGTTAAGCAAGGGGCTTCTATGAAATGTGTAGAACTTCTTCATCAGAAGCTGGGCTGAGATCATACTCCTGTGTAGGCAGGAAGAAACCCTAATTAATAACATCATGGTTGTTGCTGGGTAAAATTTTGACTGAGAATTTATGGAAATCTCAATATTTCAAGTCACCCAGTACTATCCCATACAACTCAAATTTGAGAAAAGAGTCCAAGCCACATGGGAAAACAGGAAGAAAGAGTGACAGACAGCGATATCTAAAAACACGTACAATGATCTCTTAAAAAAAAAAATAGAACGAAAACAAAACCACAGCAACAACAAAACTGCCAAAGTCTACAGACTTATTTGGTGTAGCAAGGCCAAAAATGTGCAGTTTTTCTGTATTACTCATTCTAATGATACTAAGAAGTAGTCCTTCTGGAAGAACAGCACAGAGAAATCCTACAGCATTCTAGAAAAATGCTTTCCAGTGTTATGTTTGTTCTTTTACATAGTGGTTTTGATCCTGATTAAGGAACAGTGCATGAGGTTTAACATGAGGGGTTTCACTTGTTGACTCTTAAAAAAATCTTGTGTGATGCTGATCAAGTTGTATTAGCACAGGCATACTGACAACTAGAGACAGGACAAAAATAATGTATTTCCAGACTGGGAATTCTTTCTAGCTATTTTCAGTTGACAGAGAAATCCATTGTTATTCTTAGTTCTAGTACTTGATTTTTCTTGTTGCTTTGGAGTGGCATGAGAACCAGAAATACCCTGTTTCTTTGCTTCCTTGGGCTGGTTTCTGTTACTGAGTTTTGTTCTGGATGTTTTATTTTACCCTATCTTCTTCTGTTGGATTATGCCTTACTCAATGTAATACTACTTTCTAGCAATGTGGGTATAGCAAATTAGTCTAAATAGAATTCTGCTGAAAAATCAACAGGTAAAATTTAAGTCAGTTGCTCTATACATAAACTTTCTTCATTGTTTTTTTCACAATTAGTAAAAAAAAAAAAAAACCCCTAATTTTTCCATATTGTGAGAATTTCAGGTGTCTTGCACCTGCTGATTTTACTAATAAGAGTTTGTGTGGGAACTAGGCAGCCAGACCTTTTGAAGATTTGGACCTGTGATAGTTTGAGCTCTGTCACAATTAATGAAGGAGACAGCTAACTGCTTATTAGGAGCTTAACTGAGTAATGTAAGCTTGAATTTTTCAAAAGAATGATAGGGAGATAGGTAGCTCAGTTCCTTTTATGTCTGTGAGCTGTGTGTACTTACTGCTTCCCTTATTTACTCTGGAATGTTCGCTCTGAATTTTAGTTGAGTCCATTCATTTAGGTATTTCTGGAGTCACTGAGGTGAATGTGAGAGGCTTTGGAGTGTGACATGCAGATCCGTGGTACCTCTGGTGGTAATGGTGGGGACATGTAGAAAAAATGTCATCTTACTTCCTAGAGCTCATTTGGCTTGCTGAATTGGAACCTAAGAAAACTGTCTCTTACCTTGTAAACTGAGTGCCTTTCATATGAAAGGAAAAGTTAACTCTGTATCTAAAAAATGACAAAGCCCACAGTACCCTTTGGTACTACAAATAAAAATCTGAGCCAGATTAAGCTATTTCTGTGGGACCCTAAGCATGTTTTTTTGCAGTAGGTAATATTGGGACTGGCTGGGATTCTGCATGCATGTGGTGACCATCGTAACATCTGACAATTACAACTTGATGAATTCCCTTCTCTTCAGACACTGACAAATAATCCCAGCGAACTTTCCTGCACTGAAAGTGATCAATTATAAAAAGGAACACCTATGAGATAGGGAGGAAGTTTTCCTTGTTTAAAAAGAGCGGCTCTGCTTTGGTAACATTGCTTATTTTTTGAGTGTTGAAGTATCGAAATCTGTAAATCATGTGGAATCATAGTTCTATAGAAAGTAGTGTAAATGAAAAGCTTATTAGACATTAGTAACAGACACTGGTTGGCAAATTGGCACTAGTCTCTTCTGTCTTTGTTTTACAGATAGAGTGGAATTAGCAGTTGGTCAACTTTTAAAGGCAAAAAAAGGAATTAAGGAATTGATATTATCTTGGAACTCCTTTTTGGGTTTTAAGTTGTATCTTTAATGTAGAACTGAGAAATGTGTGTGATGAGGGCACTGTGCTTTTATGTCAAGAGGATTAGTATTTGTATAGCTGCTGAATCCTGACAAGGCTGAAGATTGCTGTGCTATAACAAGGTTGGGAGCTGATGTGTCATAAAAAGTCTGTCTGTATACTTTTTAAACATTAGCTCTACTTGGGTCAGTGTAACTAATAGAAGCTATGTTGCTTCCAGATATCAAGGTTTGATGTCCTTTTGTACTGATCTTGTGCAGTCATATGCTAATAATAAATTATTGTCAGGGCAACAATTCTTTCTCTGCTTAAGAAATTCCACTTGTTGACTGTGGATTAGCAAATGCTTATCCTCTTTAAATTTTCCTCAAGTCTGAAGATTGAAAGAGCTTAAGAAGTTCTGCTATTGTGAAGCGTTAACTTGCAGTAGCAAAGTGTTGTTGCTCTTTATTGGCATCTTTGGAGAAATAAAGACAATCTCCAAAGAGATTCTATGCAAAATAGAACTGGCTTTGTCATGGCCTATAAGCAACATTATAAAATAATTGAAGTACCTGTCTTACAGCTGTTGGCCCTGAACCATGTCACTGACTCTCTCTTTTACCCAGGAAGTTTACAGTTTTTCAGCAAAAGATGTTATGTAGCAAAAGCACATTTTGTGGTCTACATAAACAATTCTCATATATTGATAAAAGATGTAGTACTAAAATATATTGACGTTATTTTCATCTTGTAGGTGATGGTGAACTGTTGTGTTAAAAAGCATGCAGATATAAATACTGTCTTGTCCAAATTATTTTGTGTTGCATTGTAAACAGAATTTGCAAAATATTCTTGTATGAAGAGATATGCAAAATGTCATTCAGCCTTGTAAAAACTTTTTAATAAATTCAGAAAAGTAATTCTTCCTTGTGCGGCTGACTTTATTCTTAATCCTTGCAATCCTTTCCTGTGATAAGCCTCTTCTTCAGTAAGTACTTAATGCTCAAACCGGACATGATGCCTAGGAAAACCTTCCTTTATTTATATGCAGCTGTGAAATTTAAATCCTATTTTATCTTTTCTCCAAACTCAGCCTTCTAAAATGTGCATCTCCTGACTGAAGCATAATGTTGATCTCATGTTACCTCCTAGGATGACCACAGCTTTCCATCTTAAAATACATCTTTTTATAGGTGACTTTCAGTTGACTTAAGCAGCAGTAAAGCAGAGTGTTACCACATGACATTAGTCTGCCAGCATTAGACATTTTCAGACTACACAATATAAGTGCCAATTCTAGAAGATGGAAGACAAAATTGGAAAATTAATTAAGATGAGTTTAAGTGTGTATTTACTGTAACATTCCTGTTAGAATGTTAATTGCTCTTATGCTTAGAAAAGTAGCTATTTTTGAAATTATTCCTAAACCTTTATTTAAACATAATTTTTCAACTTTTATCTTTGAAAAGCTATGATGTTCAGAAATTGTATGCGTATAACAAATACTAATGTTATATCTTTGTTCTTAATCAATTCTGTTATCAGTCGACTAAGTTTTCTTTTTGAGATTACTCTTTCATTGGGATTTATGGTTATAAGTGTCAACTCCTACTTGGAGATGATAAATAGTTAATTGACCACCTCACTTTCTGTGTCCTTTCTGGAGAGAGGTGAGGTGTTCTTGCAGAGCAGGAGTGACATACCGGTTTACATACTGATTGCTTGTCTTCATTATTTGCAACAATTTAAAGCATTAAATCAGACTCCATAAGTATAATTTGAGGGCCATTCTCAATGTATATCTGCTGTGGACAGGCTTCTTTGTGGGATATGAGCTAACTGAAGCCTCATGTCTTCTGCTTTGGTTTATATTTTATAGGAAGTGGAGATCAGTAATATATCCTCTGAATACCAAGAAATAAAGAAGCAGTTTGGGCAGACTATGGAAAGCTACAACATCATTAGAGTACTCAGGATTCAGAATCCATCCCTCTGGAAAGTGTTTCAGTGGTTAGTATTTGTTTTCTCATCCTTAAGGGCAGGGAGTTTCCAAGAACTGATGTTCTAAATCTACTTCCTAGGAAGGGAAAGAGGTTGCCACCTGTGCTTTAACATGACTAGTATTTCCTTCTTAGAGGTAGTTTTGGGAGTGAAATGAAATGGCTAAGTCCTATCAGTTTAAGATCGTCCATGCTCCAGGGGGGTCTGTCCTCTGCATGACTCCTTAGAAGGTGAAGGGGACAGAAGGACATGAAGTGATGCAGTTGGGATGAGGGTATCCAAAATGAAATGGAATAGTGTATTGTCAGAACAGTAACTGCCTGTTGCAGGTGCATTCTGGTACAACTGTTTATCCATTACAGTATACGAAGTACCTGTTGAAAATACTGGTTGGTCCCAGGAAGCAGTTGGTGCCAACTGGAGCACAGGAGGTTCCCTCTGAACACCAGGAAGCACTTCTGTGCTGTGTGGGTCACAGAGCACTGGTTGCCTAGAGGTTGTGGAGTCTCCTCTTTGGAGATCTTCCGAAGCCACCTGGATATGGGTCTGAGAACCCTGCTCTGGGTGGCTCTGCTTGGACAGGGGTGGGACCAGATCACCTACAGAGGGCTCTGCCAACCCGAGTGATTCCATATCATTCAGTGTGAAAAAAAAAGTGGGCAAAGGAAGGGTGTGCTTGAGCCCCTTTTGTTCCGGTCAGATTTTTTAAGGCTTATTCAAGAGTTTGACTACGTCTGCTTGAGTATTCACTGAGAATGAATCCTTATGCTTTATGTTAATTATTTCTGTCTTGCAGAACTCCTTTCTGTTTTTCAGCGTGTGCATGAGTGATGTCAAACGCTTAGTACTTATTCCAAGATGCATACCAACAGTTTAGAGCTGGTAGAAGGGACAGTGACCATGTTCGAGTGAATGCTCAAGCAGATTGAGCTGTTGCATAGAACAGTTGTCTAGTTTAAAACAAGAGCACAGATACTTACTAGTATTCAAGGACTTCATACTTAGGCCTGTGAAGTGACTCAACTCGGGAAGTTATCAGCTCATAGTTTGATAAAACTTTTCATCTAGCAGAACTTAGGCACGTCACTGTATACTTTTTACGCTCCTCCAATGAGATGTTTATGCTGACCAGGCAGAGTTTAACATAGCCGTGAAATTGTCAGTGAACAAATTTCAGTCCATTGCTCTATTCTCCCCTCTACCTGGCTGTAAACTTTTTAACTGATAACTTCCTGAAGAATGTTTACTTGAGTAGGTTCTGAAAAGCTGTGGGGGGTCATGACGCTGGGCAGCAGTGATGGAAGATAGTAGTTAAGTCTCCCGTTGTGATTCCTCTTTTGCTGCTGATCATAGCTCACTGTCTGGTGCTGGCCTTAAATGATTAAGGTGGTAAAAGAAGGGCTAGTTTATCTCCTTCTGTCTCATCTCCTCGGCTGAACTGATTTCACTGAGTGGGCAGGAGCTCCAGGTGGCAGAGTTACACCAGAAGAGATGATAACAGGGAATGTTAGGTGTGTGCAGAATGCCCATTTCAGCACAGCCCTGTCCTCTTGTAGAATGTCTGGCCTCATGTATGGCAGTTTCTGTTTACCAGGGGAACACAGAACAAACTACACCTAGATTTTACTCACTTCTGGAGCATGGAGTCTTAGGTATAACCTCCACCCTGCAGAGAATCTGGAAGTGTTGTGGGAACAGACAGGAGACATTGGAGCATTACTAACTAGTGGGAGCCTGCAGAGAAGCAGAAGCTTTGAGGTCTGTAGTAGTGTCAGTGCTTACTTAATTCTGGCTTTTATCTATTTTTATCTAGGTTTTATGGGCAGTGATATCAGTAGATTGTTCATCTTGTAATTTTTTATCATACTGCTAGTCTGTCTCATCTAACAAGCTGAGAGAAGAGAAAGTAGACTGAAAGTCTCATCCAGATGGTATTTACATGTACATCCTGCACATTTGTTTATTTGTTTGTTTGTTTGCCCCCTTAAAGGCTCCTTTTCTTCCATGGTTCATTCTACTACTTTTTCTATGCCTTTTTCTGTTAGGCGTAAGGAGCAGATGAAGAGGCAAAGTGGAGGGAAGGAAGTAAACGAAAAGCTTCTGTTCCACGGAACCATGGGATGCCTCCTGAAAGACATCTGCAGTCACAACTTTGATTGGAGAATTTGTGGGAGCGATGGAAAGCTCTATGGGAAGGGTATGTAGGAGAATGCTCTTAAGTGTCAGACCTTAGACTCCCCTGACACTAGGGCAATTAAAGTTTCAAAATCTTTATATACAAAAACAAAAAAAGGTAAGAATTGGCATTGGAATCTTTCTTCCCTCTGGAAAGGATAAGAATTTGCTTTATGCGGGAGTTTGCCCTTTCCCAGGGTGGTGAGGGAATTAATGCAGGGATTTGAAAAAGCCCCTGTTGCCGCAGGTGAGATCTTCTAAAGGCTCAAGGTCATGGTTTGAACTAGATAGGGAAAGGGCAGTTAGTCACGGCAGGGAACTAGGAGGCGTGCATTCTCAGCGTGGTCGTGGAAAGTCTTTCTTCACGTTTTCTTGTCTCTCCCTCTCATAATAACACACAAATACTTAAATTTTTTTTGTGTGTTTTTTTTTTTAATTGTAATTATTGTTCCTGTAATACCAAATTCCAAACAGAAATTCTGTGGTGAAACTGTTTCACTTGTAAAAATAAATAATTATATGGTATTACGTAGGCTGAGTAAGAGGGGACCTGGAAGTTGGGTTAAATGCCTCCTGAAAAATGAGGAGATGCTCAGTTTTCACTGTCATTTTTTTAGACATCCCTTTTAACCGTGTGTTCTTTGTCATTTTCTAGGAAGTTACTTTGCTAGAGATGCTTCCTATTCTCACAAATACTGCCAGTCTGCAGAAAAATCAACTGTCATGTTCATGGCTCGTGTATTGGTTGGAGATTATGTTCAAGGCAAGGAAGACTATGTTCGCCCCCCAGCAAAGCCTGTTGATGGGTTTCAGTTTTATGACAGTTGTGTGGACAATGTGGCAAATCCTTCAGTTTTTGTTGTCTTTGAAAAAAATCAAATTTACCCAGAGTATCTAATAGAGTATAAGGAAGAGCAAAAAAAATGCGTTATATCTTAGAGTGGTAAGAGTTGTTTGTATCCCTCATGTTATTTTCTACATTGCAGATGTTTTCATACTTCTTTTTAATACAATACTTGGAGATGTTAATCCAAAGAATTTCTGTGTTGAAGAGGGTTGGAAAAACAAATGCTACATTTGTTGAGACTAACTGACTTACCTTTTCCCTTTTCTGTCCCAAATGAAGCATAGACATTTGGATAGCTACAGTAGAAAAATCAGAACCATGGGACAGGAAATTGATTGTTAGAACTTCTGCAGGTAAATAAGTGTAAACACATTTTCATGGAAGTAAGATTTCTCTTTACAAACAGGTTTGGTTAAGAGAAAAATTAACAGTACGGTAGTTTTTAAGCAAACTCATATTTTTAATGGTTCTCAAGTTTCTTATGGTGTTCTGCAATGCTGAGGGCTTTGTGGAGAACTGAAGATTCTTTTCAGTGCAGAGTACAACTGCACTTGATCCTCTCATCTATTACAAATCTGAACGTGTCAGTGTATGTCAGAATGACTTGACTTACTTTTCAGTGTGCTGTTTGTTAATGCCAGTACTGGCTTCAAGATTGTAATGAAAAGATCAGTTTAATTTCACGTCGTAAGTTCTCATGTGGAGAAGTTTCGTCTGCAGCTGCTGTTTGGGTCCAGAAGCTGTTGTATCAAATTATTTTTGCAGATTAGCGGTAGTTTTCTCTGCGGCCTATTCAGAAATACAGCCGAAGTGAAACTGTGAAAGTCACAGGCTGTTAAGCTAAACTAAAATGTGGTAGTTTGGCTGCAGCTAACAGCCGTACACATATAAAGGCTATGTCACAATGAGATAGGCTTTTAACTGAATGTGGCCGTTAATTTTTCTTAATGTGAACACTTGCTTAGAAAATGCTATAGTGTGAGAGAAACATCTTAAGAAACGTTGATATTTCTGTCCTACTTGCGCACATTAATTTTCATTTTTCCCAAAACAAGAAATAGCTGGAAGAGACCAGTTATTTTCTCTTAAGGCCAGTGGTAGAACTGCTATCCTGAGGTATTTCACATATGTTTTGTTACCCACAGGGTGTTTGCATGAGGTCTCATTGACAAGCGCAGTTCCTCTTAGTACACTGAGCTAGTGATCAGGGGAATCCTGGATACTGCTTTTCTTAGTCTTTTTTTTTGATAAGCTTGTGTTGTCTTGGTCAGCAAAGTACAACCTTACAAATGGTGGCTAACCGCTATTTTATGAAGTTACACACGTTTTCTTGTTCCAAAAGAAAAATGTCATATAGAGTTTCTACTGAATTTTACTGATGAGTTTGTAAGTAAATCTGTAGAAAGACATCTTATTGAGGCAGCCCAGCTGTTGAGAGGGAAATTTGGTGAGGCCAAAGTACTTGTCACTTTCTGATAAGCTTTACAATAACATGAATAACCTTCCAGTTATTTGCATCTTGAACGTGAGCCTGTTAATCACATGCAGTACTCAAATTTTGGAAGTTACCAAGAGGATGAGGAAATCAATGAATAAAACTAGGGTATCTTACTGTGTAGAAAAGACTGTTCTAGAACTGAATTGAAAACATGCAGTAACGTGCTAAAAGGATAAGTATGACCTCTTCTCTCACATTTTGCCTGAATTGCTTTTTGCCATGTTTGCAAATAAAATGTTCCCAGTCACTTTTCAGCTTGTTTGTGTGCAATTTGTCTCCATACGTAAACAGATGACAGAATTAAACAGACCTAGTGAACTAGACACTGGATGTAGTTTTTCACTTTAGCATTGATGCTCAGATAGGTATGAAAGGTATATAGGTCAGTTATTATTGAGTGAGGGTGAGAGAAGTCGAATTGTATGTGGGAGCTGCTCTGAGGAAAGAAGAAAGACAAGCACTTCTGTAGGGGTAACCACGCTGAAAAGGGAAGAAAGCTACAAAAACAGGTATAAAGGAATCCTCTATCCCTTTGGGCTTGGTTAAAAACCTAGTGTGAGAGAAGACAGGAATAATGCTTTGTGAAACATTTGTGTAGCCACAAGGCTGAATTATGGTTCCAGTTGCTGCTGCAACAAGCAAACTTCAAGGTAGGACCAAACATCAAAGCGTATTTTCATACTTGCTAAAAGCAAGTTCTTGAAAGCCCTGATGTATCTGCCTCAATTCACAAACCTTACAGTATAACCTGATGAATGGCTTTCACCAAGTTCTTTAACTGAATAAGCTTGTTCATAAAAGGTTAAAAATACATACATATGTGATTCTTCAGTACTTCGATAACAGCACCCCCTTTAAGGAAGCATCACAGGGGCTAGTCTTCAGCACAGATACTGTTGCTCTTGGCTGCCAGCAGCACTCTTGACTTCTGAATGCCTTCTTTTTTTTCCCACCTTTAAACTGAGTGAATTAACAGCTTCTCACGCTTTGAAACACAGAGTTTATAAAGTAGCATCACAGAGCACGTTATGAGCAGCGCCACTAAAAATCATCATTTAAAAAAGCTGAACAATTCTTAGCAGGCTTGATGCATTTTTACTTCTGATGGTCATTTATTCCAGTCTACCCACATGTGCTGGGGTGCCAACCAGCTGGTGTTGGCCAGGTGTGATACCTGCAGTCAGCTGCCTCCTCCCTCCACTCTGCCTAAAGCTTTCTGACTATTAGAGACAGGGAGCGTCGTGAGGTCCCTGTGAATGGGAGAGGGCACAGCTTCCTAGCCTGCCCCGGGAATGTGCTGGGGCTTCACTTTGCTTCCTAGCACGTTCAGACCTCTGCCAAGAAGATGCCACACTTGTAACAACATTGAGGAAGCATAAACTGTGAATGTGCAGCCCCTGTGCCACAGCTGCTCGGTGGGCTCTCAAAGACTAGGTGGCTGCAGGCTAGACCTGCAAGACTGCGGTGCAGTTTTCTGGAAGACCTGAGGCCCTGGACCAAACCCATTCCCCAAGTGCCATTGTGCCATTTGAGGCTGCACAGTGGCTGTACGCAGGTAGGTGTGGTAACACCTCTGTAGGTCTTGGTCAGTTGCAATGCATGCGAAGAAATTAAAGAGTATATATCAGCTTAAAGATTTTATCAGTTAGAGGTTCCTGCAACTGACTGAGGCTTTTCTTTTGTATTTGAAATATGTACGTCTTCATGTTCTATATGTGTGTCTTTATTAGATAAACTCAGGTAGAAAATGTTTTTAAAAAACCAAGCATCCTCAGTTAATAACTTAGTCTTGATTTGGAATTAAAAAAAATACTGAAAACCAGTGTCCCTGTTACAATAGTACATCTTTATACCACTGATTTTGTGATATACTTCCTTCACCAACAAAACCAGTAAGCTCCAGTACTGCAGGGCTCTGTGTGGCAAGAGCCTAGGCAACGCCTTGACCAGACGATGGTCAAGTTTTCAGAGCAGTTTCCCACACCTACCAAATAAACTCAGTCAGCTTTAAAAAACCTTAACTGGATCTATAATGGCAGACAAAGGTGGTGAGTTAGTACTAATTAAAATGTAACGGGGAGGTTTTATGTTTACATCACAGTTCATAGCAGCTGATTCTCAACTGCTCTACTGAGATTTCAAAAGGAGTCAGCGTGGTCTTTGGTGAAGTTCTTCCTCTGCTTCCCCTATTGTTCTTGACTAAGCTAGGCGTGTTTGTTATTTATTTTCCATAACGGTAACTGAAGATGGTTCAGAAAGACCAGCTGGCTCATTTCAAATAAAAACAATAAGGGGGAGATAAGGCTGAAACACAGAAGTGCTCATTTATAGCAAAACATGTAGCACTGAGTGAATGAGAAAGCTTCTAGTCACATTCATTGAAGAGAAGAGGTTTAAAAACTCAAGTTGAATAACCCATTTAGAAGCTTCATCCTTACAGGCAAAGAAGTCACACGCTTGTTGTTCAGCTGAGCTTGTCACTGAATTTATTGATGTAAAGCAGACAAAATTCTAGATCGTTATATCAGAAGTACTAAAAACGTCATTCTTAGATTTACGCAGCAACTCATCACTTCTTAAGCAGGCAGCAGATTTCTCAGGCTTTTGTTGCCTGGTAAGATTTCTAACATTTACTGAGTAAAAATTTATTTGCCTAAAATCTTTGCTTGAAATGCACAGATTAAAAATGAGTTGTGCCATGTCTGGGCACGTAAACTACTGACTTATCTGATATATTGGGAACTAAGACTCTCCCCAGGATTCAAAAGGCTGCAAGCCTTTACATGGTTCCAGAGAGTGTCATTGATTTATAGCTAAAATATCTTTTCTTGAAATGAAGGAAGAAGGCTGGCAGCAAGGCACTCGCCCATCTCAAGCATATATGTAGGAACTCCAGGGTAAGTGCAGGATCAGCTACACAAGTGCTTTGCATCAAAAGGATTACATGTGAGGGGGGGCTGCTCTGGGACGCAGGGAAGAGCCTGAGCTGGAAGGAAGTGCAGGCATGTATGTGTCCAGGACTGCTTGCAGATGCCAGAGCATAGGTAGCTAAAGAGGAAGAGGAAATACTATCTTCTTTCCATTAGGGATTTCTGGATTACTGCTGCAAGACAATGTGTTACCTCTGCTACGCTGCAGAGGCAGAAATCCAGAGGCACCAGAAACTCTCAGAGCTTTACGGTTCATATCATACCTTATTTGCAGCACCACAGCCTGTCACATCACGTCAGTTCCAATTAACTCTCTTACCTTGAGAGCTCCCTTCCAGTTTTTATCTGCACTGAGATGCCCAGTGTCCCTATAAAGTGCATGAAAATTAGTTTTAAACTCTACTTTGCTAACAGGGCATGCTATTGAGATGGTAGTAAGGCCTGACTTCCCCAGTGCTAAGGTAAGTACTAAGATTCTAGCCCCAACTACCGCTCAGAGATAGCACTGTTTTAACTGAAATTCAGGCTTCCATTTTCTCCTAAAAAATTTTAAAAGTGCCAAGCAAGTATCCACATTAAAATAGTCCAAACCAGCAGCGAGCTATTGTCCCTGATGTCTGGTTTCATACATAGTAGTTCCAAGAAACTCTGAGGCAACATATTGAATGGAAAAAAATCTAACTTGTCGTAAGAGGGAGTTTAAAAATACGCACCTGGAAAAAGATTCTGAAGGCAGACAGATCTGTAATGCCAGGGTAAGTCAAGTCTTAATGGACTGGGAACCTGACACTGTATTGGCTCTGGCCCCATACTTTCCTATTTTTATGCTGAGAAGGTCCATCTGAATTATCTGAAAAGTTTACTAATTATTTAACGTATTAACAAAGTAATAAACTGGACCAGTGAATGACTGAAAGCCAGGCTCTGCTACTGTACTGAATATTAGCATGGTCAGAGGGAGCTTTAAAGAAAATACACTAGAAAAGCAGCATCCCAGGAAGATTCAGATAGCTGTGTATTACAAGCAGGCAATCTTCCAATTTCCTTGTGCAATCATCCAAGATATAAAGCGGTTGCATTTCAGATCGTATCTTCTAAGTAAGCTGTCATCAGATCTCTTGCTCCTAAGTACTCTCTAGCATGGCGTACAGCATAGCATCCCTCCACTCCCAGCACCCAGACTTTGATTGTTAAGCTTATTGCTGGCACTGAGGACGGACTTATGCCATTGAATGAACAGCCGCTGCCCTCCTTATAAGTCGTTCCGTCATTGGTGAATTTGGTCTCATCAAATCACGTTCTCTCAGGAGGCACCTGAAAAAGGAGAACAAGTAGCAAGAAAATGGGAAGAAAGTCACTGAGTACATCATTTTTCCTGTAAGATTGCCAGCAGTAGCCCTGCAAGAGTAGGAAAAGAATACCTAAAGACCTGCTCTTGAGGTACAGATTTCCTTTAAAGAAAACATTTGGCCTTGGCAGTGAGATTAGGCAGAAGAGTGCTCTTTCTAGCAATGACAGAGACTGAAAATAAGCACTCAGAGGGCACAAAATAATCATTTTGGTATTTTATCTACTATTCATGTTTCAAAAAGACTTCAAGAGGCAACCAGGCAAGGCTTCATGATGTCCTGAGGAGTCGTTCCTTTAAGTGCACAGCAGGCTCAGCTAATACACAGAACTCCAAGCAACATCTATGATTTCTACTAAACAAAACTCTTGCAATTTGTACTAAAGGAAGCTTGCATATCAGAATCTGTTAATCCTATTTCTTGGTAAAACAGGTGTTATCATTAGGATAAACCAAAATTTAGGAGTCCATTAAGTATATAACCGACTGGCAAGAGGCCATTGTTTAAGACAGAGCCATTTGAAAATAAACTGCCCTTGAACAAATAAAAATGAATCATCCATACTGTAAGACTGCACTTTTGGAACTGGAAGCTATTGTACTTTTTGTCTCAGTTAAACGTTACTACATTTAACATGAATGCCTGCATGTAGTTTCATCATGGACGTAGTTGTTTGGAGGTACTTGCTAAATCCTGATTTTAAAAGCAGTACTATTACCACCAACAAAAATAATAAATTACCAGGAAAAACACTCACTTAGCAAGGTTCTGTTTGGCTTGGGATTTGCAATTTAAAGCGGCATGAATCAATAACTGGTTGAAGACATCTCTCTGAAAAAAGAAATTAGTAAAGATATAAATTAGTAAGGAACTTAGGAAGTATTGCTGGTTACAACGTCTCATTTACCAAGAGCTCCCAAGGAAAGTTTTCCTGTTGATATGTTTGAATAGCCTACACTGCTGGCAAGTGTTTGCAAACAGGATTCAGTCACAAGCACAGTTTAGTTGTTCCTTTTTCTAAGAATGAAGATAATTCTTAATAATGAAAGCAACTAAGGGAGGCTACCGAAAGAGGACTGAGTCACATCAAAACTTCTATTCATGTCCTTTACCTGAGCATTACTGCCTCCTAGTTGGATTAGTTGGTAACGGATCGGGTACAGCAGATCTACAGCTTTGTCACAATTTCCATTTTCGAACTCCACAAAAGCCTGGCACAATGGTAACCCCACACTAGGAGCCAGAGAAAGCTCATGGTCTTCACAAGGTACTCTGTAGAAAGAGAAAGTGATTAACTCTCATAAATCAAATGAGAAATATGCATATTTGATGTCAGTCTGGCTCTGCCTGCAGACAGAACTATTTTTTGACTCTACAAAGCCTGATATTTCAGGTACTGTAATTAGTGACTTCTGGTGTGGTTATTTTACTTTCACCTTTTAATTACTCATCAGTCAACCAGATTTCATTCTTCTGCACATGCTCACACACATCATGGGCCCAAGCCTTTGGAACATATCATCTGGGCTAGGAAAAGAGCCAGAGGACTCTGCGCTAATTTCTCTTCAGATCTTAACACCAGAGCACCCTACTACTAGTTCTCTGCCTGTCCTCATCAGTGACAAAACCACCAATCAGTCCCATGCAAAACACCTTGCCACACAGCAGTGCCTCACCATCTTTGCCATATAAACTGTGTTACCAAAGACGAAGGCTGCTCTCTTATTCCAACCATGACAGACTACTTGCAGGCCCACAAACAGTAAGGGATTTCAGACAGCTCTTCAAGCTTGTTTGTTTTTAATTTAAGAGTGAAAGAGACATACAGCATGACAATCTTGTGGACGGAGCATACATTCTAGCTGACATCCTTCCCAATGTTAAAATATGTAAGAACACAAGTAGTCAAACTGTAGTTCTTTGGTCTACGGGCAACACTTGCAATGGGACAAGGTGGAACTGTTCTTCCACTGCTACAGAAGTTGCTGACAGTGACCACACCTTTAAGGTAGTGCCATTTCAGTGCCAAAAGAACGGCTGGACGGGCAGAACCAGAAGGGAGGAGAGTTTTCTGACACCAGCAAAATAAATAAATCTGTTTCTGAGAATACAGAGCACAGGTCAATGCTACGAATTCCATCAGTTGCTCAGAACTGATATTTTCCTGTACATTTTCGAATTAAGTCTTTAACACTGGGGAGCCAGAAGAGTTACCTTAGTCACTGATTTTGAGTTTAGAGTGATTGCGACAGCAGCTGAAAGCCACACTAATGTCTTCAACTTACCAAGTGGAAAACCACAAGATGTACATATTGCTGTAAACAGAAAGCTACACAGCACCTCAGGAAATGCCCCATAGCTACAGTGAACTCATTAAAAAATAAGGGAAGAGAAAAATGGATGTATCTACATGCTTTCTACATAAACAATCAAATTGTTTTTCAAGATACCCCTTTCAAAACACTAAGCTTTGACCTAAATACTTGGTGCTCTCTTTGAGTTACTATTACGAATTTCTCTCCTCTTCCAATAGGTTGCCACTGATTTTTCAATACGTTATGTTGCCCTATCTGTCCATCATGCCTGCATTAACATTTTAATCTACAAAAATAAATAAGTGACCTCAACCAATGGAGAGCAACAGTGCATTAAAAAAAAAAAGTAATAATTCTTGTCATCTTTAAAGCCAGGAAGGAATTTTGTTTGTGCTACAGTTCTATGAGTGCTTTTTAAACAAATAAAACAATTTAAAAAACAAACCAACAGGCAACAAGTAAAACACATCCTACGACATCATTTAGCAATGACATATTAACGATGCATAAATTAACCCACTCATTCAAACCATTAAAATAATCCATCTCACCGTCTGTTTCCTCGATATCAACATTAAGCTCTATAATGACTCAGGTTACAGCTAAAAACACACAGCTGTATTGATGCAAAAGGCTGCAAACAGGCAAAAGGGAACACTGGGTGAAAAGACGAGTATATTCAATAAAGCTTCCCTGAAGTGGCGTGTGCAGTTTTCTGTACTTTATATATACTTGTGTATCAATACAATAATATGAAATATTCACCATCTCCTACTTCAGTCAAATAAGACGTGCTTAGGCTTGATTTGACAGATACTTGTTTTCATAAGTACTCTCAAAAATTACATTTAGTTTGGATTGACAGGTATTACAGCCAGGAACAAACAGTGAGAACTTCAGGTTCTCCTTCCTCTTTCTTTTCTAAGACAAGGGAAGCAACAGATGTGGAGACAGAGGAAAAACAAGGTGTGTGTGGAGGGAGGAGAATCTAGAACTGAGTGAAATTTTTAACTGCCAAGCTGCAAAGCAATACCAGCAATTATGGACTTGAAGCAGGACAAAATGGAATTTCTATGATGCTACAGCAAGAAAGCAGAGGAAAGCAAATGTTCAGTTAGTGTCAGTGATAAACGTAAGAGATTCTTGCTTAAGAAGAATAGAAGCCCCTCTAGACATTAACTCAAAAATAATTACAGAGATGCCTAAATGGACATCGGTCTACTGAAACCAGACCTGTCCCAGTGACACAGTAAAGCAGAAAGGAGTGTGTTGGAACACTTCTGCAAGCCAGAGAATTCATCACTTACATGCTCAGAGGACAAAATATTTATCCAATACAGTACTTCAATTCACATAACTTACTTGACAAGTTCTCGAAGAGTTGTTAAAAGCTCATCAGTAGCTTTGTGGTCTTTGGCTCCAAGTAAGGACATCAAGATGTGTACATCATTGAAAAGAAGAACATGATCTTTGGTGTGCTTCTTTGTATGTTTGAGGATATTGTCCCACCTGTCTCCAAGCTTTACACCTATGAGTAAAAGATATTTTTTCAATAAAAACACCACATGCAAAAACATCACTTAGTAGTATTGTTATGGTTTTGCAATTTGGTTGGTGTTGGTATTCCACATCAGAACACCATGCCTAATAATGGGGGTAAAAGGG
>JANHGO010000039.1:34502653-34540875 GCA_024606505.1 Aquila spilogaster
AAAGAATAGGATTAAACTCTTGATTATAATGTTGGAAACAGTGAACAAAAGAAAGCACAACCTTGTGATATTCATCATAGTTTGAGTACCCTTGCTGAATTAAGTCAGTATTCACTGAGAAAGAGTCCTTGTGCTTTAACTTAATGGTCCCTGAGTGCCTGAGCTCCTTTCTGGTTTTCAACATCTCCATCAGTGATACTGAACTCCAGGTACTTACACCAAGCTAGATACCAACAGTTTTGAGCTGGTGCTATTGACAGTAAACGACCATGTTCAAGTTACTTTGGTAGCAGATTAAGGTGTTGCATAGAACAGTTGTCTAGTTTAAAACAAAAGCAGATACCTAATAGAAGTGTTCAAGGAATGTATGGAATGGTAATGGAGAAAAATACTGCTCAAATAAGTACTTTCACCTGTGAAGTGACTGAACCCAGGAAGCTATCACTAATAATTTCATAAAACCTCTTCATCTAGCAAAACTTAAGACACTTAAAAACATGTGGTAGTGCATACTCTTTATCCTCCTCCAAAGAGATAATTAAGCTAACCAGGCAGAGTTTAACACTGTCAAGTTCGCAATCAACAAGTTTCAGTTCATTGCTCCTAACTTCTCATTTATGCTGTTTACAAGTTGGAAGGATTCTCCCCTCTCCCTGGCTCTGTTTACTTGGTAGCTGATAACTTCCTGAAGAATATCACTGTCTTATCCACTTTGACAGCTTCTGAAAACCTGCGGGATGTCTGGATGCTGTGAAATAGTGATGGGAGGTACTAGTTGAGCCTTCCGTTACGATTCCTCTTTTGACACCGGTCATAGCCCAGTCTGACTCTGGCCTCAATCAGGAAGGTCTTCAGTGGTGAGGGAAGGCTCAGTTTCTCTCCTGGCTCTGTCTCGTCGGCTGCACTGATCTCACCGAGGGGCAGGAGCTCAGGGCGTGTGGCAGTCTGGGTTCACTAGGGGAATGAAGAACAAGCTGCCTCTAGTGCTTACCCACTGCTGGAGCGTGGAGGCTCTGCGGTTAGTACAACCTCCGCTCCCCAGAGAGTTTGGGGCTGGGAAGGGACAAGAGACATTAAAGCAGAACTAGTAGGACCCTACAGAAGAGCAAAAGGTTGGTACAGTGGGGGCTGTAATAGTGTCAATGCTTACTTAAATTCACTGAAGAAAGCCAGAATGACCTAGAATTGCTGGGCAGTGGTATCAATATATTGCTCATTGTGTAATTGTTCATCATACTGCTAGTCTGTTTCATCTTCCAAGCTGAGAGAGGAGAAAGCAGACTGGAAATCTCATCCAGCTGATATTTACATGTACATTATATCCTTTTTTTTTTAAAAAAAACCCTTTCTCCCTTTTCTTCCATGGCTCACGCTCTTCTCCCCTGCATTTTTCTTTTAGGCAAAAGGAGCAGATGAAAAGGGAAAATGGAGGGAAGGAAGTAAGTGAAAGGCTCCTTTTCCACGGAACCAAGATCTCCTTCGTGGAAGCCATCTGTGTTCACAACTTTGACTGGAGAATTTGTGGAAGCAATGGAACTAACTATGGAAAGGGTATGTAGGAAGTGACTCTGTGTGTTAGATGTCTACTTAGACTCCCCTGATACTAGAGCAATCAAAGTTTTGAAGTCTTTAACTATAGAGGGTGGGGAAAAAAACAAAAAAAAGGCAGGAATTGGTATTATGATCTTCCTTCCCTCTGGAGAGGACAAGGATTTGCTTTGTGCAGGGATAAGTCTTTTCACAAGGTGTTAAGAGAATTAATGTAGTGATTTGAAAAGCCTCTGTTGCTGTAGGTGGGATCTTCTGAAGGCACAAGGTCATAATTTGAACTTGCTGGAGAAATAACACACATACCTGTAGTGTTTTTATGTTTGGGTTTTTTAAAAATTATTCCTAAAATAGCAAATTCTGAATGGAAATTATGAGGCAAAATCCATTCTCTTGTAAAAATTCCTATGGTATTATGTAAACTGAGTAAGAGGAGACCTGAAAGTTGGGTCAAATACCTCCTGAAAAACAAGGGGATGCTCAGTTTTTGCTGTGACTTTATACATATTCCTTGTAACCATGTTTTCATATCATTTTCTAGGAAGTTACTTTGCTAGAGATGCTTCCTATTCCCATGCATACTGTCAGCCTGCAGTGAAGACAAACATCATGTTCGTGGCTCGTGTATTGGTTGGAGATTATGTTAAAGGCAATGCAGCCTATGTTCGCCCCCCGATAAAGTCCGTTGATGGGCTTCGGTTTTATGACAGCTGTGTGGACAATGAGTTAAATCCATCCATTTTTGTTGTGTTTGAAAAATACCAGATTTACCCAGAGTATACGATAGAGTATAAGGAGGAAGCAGAAAAATGTATTGTATCTTAGAGGGATCAGAGCTGTTTGTATCCCTCATTTTATTTTCCGTACTGCAGGTGTTGTCATACTTGGCGACTTCTTTCTTTTTAACGCAATCCTTTGGAATGTTAATCCAAAGAATTTCTGTATTGTGGAGGATTGGTAAAACAGATGTTACATCTGTTTAGACTAATTGCCTTGTCTTCTCCTCTTCCTCTCTTAAATGAAGCATAGACATTTGGGTAACCATAGCAGAAAAATCAGAATCGTGGGATGGGAAATTGAAAGTTATGACTTCTGTGGGCAAATAATTGTAAATGCATTTTCTTAGAAATAGAGTAGAGAGGATTTCTCTTTGCAAACAGTTCAGTTAAGAGAAAAATTAGCAGTACAGTAGTTTTTAAGCAAACTCTCAAGTTTTTAGTAGTCAAAGATTCTTTTCAGTGCAGAATACAGCTGTTCTTGACCCTATCACAATTCTAAACAAGTCAGCGTATGTAAGAATGACTTGACTTAGTTTTCAAAGTTAACGCTTTGCTTGTTAATGCTGATACTAGTTTCAAGTTTAAAATGGTAAAACAAAAAAATAAAAAGCTTATTTTAAATCCATGTTGTAAGTGCTCAAGTGGAGAAGTTTCATCTGTACAATGGCAGCTACTGTTTGGATCAGAAAATTGTTGGATCAGAAACTTTTTGCAGATCCACAGTAACTTGCTGTGTGACCTACACAAAAATAGAGCTCAAGTGAAACTGTAAAAGTCACAACATATGAATAAGCAGGTACTAATATTTGGAGGTTTGGCTGCAACTAATGGCCGTAAGTATATAAAAACTGTGTCACAACGAGCCAGACTTTCAAGTGAATGCGGCCACGTATTTTCTCAATGTGAGCATTTGCTAAGCAAATGCTATAGGACAGGAGAAACATCTTAATCATTGATATTTTCTGTCCTATTTGTATACGTTAATTTTCATTTTTCCAGAAATATGATATGACTGGAAGAGACCAGTTATGTTCTCTCGAGGCCAGTGGTAGAACTGCTGTCCTAAGACACTTTGTGTATGTGTTTTGTTGCCCACATTGTGCTGGGCAACTCTCTGAGAACTCACAAGTGCAGTTCCTCTTCGTGTTTTGACGTCGCTGTGGGTGGTCCTGGATACTGCTTCCCTGGGTCTGTTTTTTTGATACACTTGCTTTGTCTTTGTCAATGATGTACAAACCTACTAACAGTGGTTAAGTTCTTTTTTATTAACTTACATGCTTTTTGTTGTCCCAAAAAGAAAATATAGAAACTCTGTGAGAGTTTCTACTGGATTTTAATACGGAGTTTGTAAGTTAATCGAACTGAAGACCCTCTGTACAAAGATGTCTCATTGAGGCAGCCTAGCTGTTAAGAGGGAAACTGTTGCTGAGGACAGAGGAGCAGTTAACTTTTGCTTTCAGAAAAGCTTTACAGTAACACAAATAGCCTCCCAATTATTTGCGTCTTCGATACAAATCTGTCAAACACTTATACTACTCAAAGTTTGCAAGTTACCAAGAAGATGGGGAAATGTATGAAACTAGGAAATCTTATTAAAATTACTGTCGTAGAACTAAATGAAAACGTAAGTCAGTAATGCATTAAAAGATGAAGATTTTAGCACTTTTTAAGATCTCTCTCACTTTTGCTTGCCTATAGAGTTCCTGAATCATTGAGTTTTGCCATATTTGCAAATAAAATGTTTTCACTCACTTTTTGTTTGTTAGTGTGCAGTTTGTCTCCATACATAAACTTATAGCACAACTAAACAGACCTAGTGAACTAACCACTTAATACATGTGCTGAGTGTCTTCCTCCCACACAGTGCTGCACTTCCCCCCGCCCCCGTAAGCTACAAGACAGGCAAGTGTACGGAGAATGCCAGTGAGATGCTGACAACTTAAGATCAGTCCAAATCACAAAATCTAGAGGAAGAACAAGGGAAGAAATGGCAACTCCAGTGATGTGCTTCGCACTGTCAAAACTGCACTTCCATAGGTCTGGCTAGGGGTACAACTCTCTCGTGCACAGGATATTGGCTATTTAATTGGTGGCCGGGTTGGACTGTAGATGAGAGCTGCTCTGGGGAAGGAAGACAAGAACTTCAGTCTGGGTAACTAAGCTGAAGAGGGAAGAAAGCTAGAAAAAACATACTGTGAATGCAGGAGGATGGAGCACAAAGGAAAAATGGTTCTCCCACCTACTGGCACTTCAGCCTCTTCCTAACTGATGCCAAGAAAAACACCTTGCAAGAGAAATGCCATGCTTGCCACAGGCTGACAGTAATCCTTTGCCCTTTGAGATGGTAAAAGGCATAGTGTGTGAGAGGAAAGGAATAAATCCTTGTGTGGCAGCTGTGTAGCCACTGGGCTGAATTATGGTTCCAGTTGTTGCTGCAACAAGCCAGCTTCAAGGTAAGACCAAATCAAAGTGTGTTTTCATGATAACCAACAGAATTTTGGAAGTAATTTTTTTTCATTCCTAGTGACTGAGCAGAAACCATATTGGCTTTGTTCTGACAATCCTAGCACTGCATATTGAGACTGCCACTTGTGGGCCATGTTTTTGTCTGAAATAATATAGCCTATGTGTGATAATAGCACTTTGATTTGTCACTGCTGATGCTTTTCTTGGATTTCTGGGTTGGCTAAAAGCAGGCTATTGACTGCCCTGCTGTATCTGCCTCACTCACTAGCCTTATATTATAATCTGATTAATGGCTTTCAGGGAATTCAATAGATGCAGAACAAGCTTGTTCAGAAAAGGCTAAAAATGCATTTGCTAAGGGTACATTCTGTATTTAATCCAGTAACTTCACCTTCTTCTAGGCATGGCATTATAGGGGCTATTCATGAGCACAGATACTGCTGCTCTTGACTTCTGGATGCCTTCTTTTTGTTCCTGTCTTTAAACTGAGGGAATAACTACTTGTCATGTTTCAAGATACAGAAAGAGTTTAGAGAACAGCACCACAGAAACAGAATGCGTTATGAGCAGCACCACTGTAAATTTTTTATTTAAAAAAAAAAAAATCTTAGCAAGTTTGTTGCACTTTTATCTCTGAATATAATTTTTTTTTTTCCAGTCTTCCCCTGTGAGCTGGTGTGCCAACCAGCTAGTTTGCTTACAATGAAGCATAGGCCAGATGCAATCCTAGCAGTCAGGTGGTCAGCAGCTCTCTTAGTTGTGTCTCCTCCCTCCACCCCGCCCAAAACCCTTCAAGTATTAAGAGGGAGAGTGGTTTGAGGTATCTGTGAAATGGAATGCTGTGAGCAGAGTTTCCTAGCCCCTGCAAGGCTCTGAGGCTTTGTTTTGCTTCCTGGCTCATTCAAGCCTCTGCAAAAAAAGATGCCACGTTGGCAACGGGTCTGAAGAAGCGAAAGCTGTGAATGCGCAGCCCTCTGGCACAGCTGCTCTTTGGGTTCTTGCATCTCAAAGACGAGGCAGCTGCGAGTGGGAGTCTGCAAGACAAATGCAACGCCATTTTTCAGGAAAAAGACTTGAGGCCTCAGAACAAGCCCGTTCGCTGCTGCCAAGTGTTGTTGTGGCCTGTGAGACTGCATGGTGGCTGTACGCAGGTAAGCACAATATCCTCTTGAAAGGCCTTGGTCAGTAGCTGTGCACACAAAGAAGGTATCACTTGCAGAGGTTCCTGCAGCTGACTGAGGCCTTTATTTTGTATTTGAAAAGATCTGTACATACGCCTTTATCAGGAAAACATGGGTTGAAAACTTGTTGAAAAAAACATGCTTCGCCCCGGGTTAATAAATCTGGTCTTGATTTGCGAACAAAAAAAATGACTCGAAACCAACATACCTGCTATGGTAGCGGGTCATGATACCACTGATGCTGTGGTGCGCTTTCTTCACCAACAAAACTAAGAAGCTGTAGTACTGGAGGGCTTTGGGGTTGAGTGGCAGGAGCCTAGGCAAGGCCTTAGACGATGGGTGACAGCTGTGCTTTCACAGCAGCCTCCTCCTACACGTACCACTGATCACCATGGTCGGTTTTAGTACAGCTTAAGAGCTCTAACAGTCTAAACCAGACAAGTCTTTAAAAGAATTGTTAATGGGTCCTAAAAGCTAGACCCACTGTAGCAAAGACTTTCTAAAGAACTTTTTGGTTCAGCTTGCTTGATGTTAACAGAATTGTTACAAATACTGCAGTACTAGGTCTGACAGTAGTGAAGTCCAACAGAACATCACCAGTCCCCTGTTTTACTGCACTGAGCTACAAGAAACAGCTAACGCTGAAGAAGCTGTAGAGGTAACTGAGCTGATGGTATACATGGTCTCAGCACAGATGACTTAAGCAAGCAGTTCAGAAAAGACTTGTAAAGTGGGAGTATTGCCCTTGCAGCCACGCTGGGGATCATGCTAAAACACCGTTGAAGTTAAAAGTAGATGTTTCCTGATGTAATGCTGGCAGGGAGTTACTGCCCAGGCTCAAATTCTGATGCACAGCACAAAGGACTATTACCTACCTCTGCCCCTCTTAATCCAGAAAAAGAAGTGCCATGGAGGCTGGGAGGGATGGCCTGCTAACTTTAATGGGTGTGGCAAAGATAGAACAAAAGCAAGGACGGGGCTGTGTTTGTATTTGCACAACCTGTGCAAAACCAGTATCTCTATTGTAAGCAGCAGATGTTCGTACAAAGTTTGTATCAACTGCTTTTCAACTGCTCTGCTTAGATATAAAAAGGTGAGCTTTTAGGAGTCTGCATGATCCTTGGTCAAGTCTTCCTCTGCTTGTTGTTCTTCTATTGTTCTTCCCACTGAGCCACCTGCTTGTTAATTAGTTTCCATAATGGTAATTGAAAATGAGTCAGCATAGCATGGTGAAGCAAGACAGAATGGTTTGAGTATTCTGGATAAAAATAAGGGGAAGATACAGCAGAAAACTAGAAGTTCTCATTTATGGGCAAAATGTGTAGTACTAGTTGAATGAAAAAGCTTCTAGTCACATTCATGGAAGCAAAGAGAATGTATACTGTTATGGGTTTATGAAATTAAGCTATTATAAATAATCCATTTAAAAGCTTCATCCATACATGCAAAGAAGTCATACTTGCTCTCAACTGAGTACAGCTTTGAATTTATTGATGTAAAGCAGGCAAAATTCTAAATCACATTATATCAAAAGTACTACAAATGTCATTCTTAAATTTGTGTAGCAATGGATCACAAACTACGTGCTTCATAAACAGCCAGCGGATTTCTCAGGCTTTTCTCAGGCCCTAATAAGACTTGTTTATATTCCTTGAGTAAAAAGGTATCCCTCTAAAGTCATTGCTTGAAATGCACTGATTAAAAATAAGAGTAAAAATCTAGTATAACTTTAGCACAGAGTGAGCCAATCAATCACGGTCATGGCTGGACAGATAAAGCAGTGATGAAGCTGAAGAACAGGGAACTCTGTCCGCAGGATTCAAAAGGCTGCAGGCAAGGATGCAATACCCTTATCTGGTTTCACAAATTATCGCTGATTTAAAAGTAAACTATTTTTTCCTCAAGTGAGGGCTAGGGGAAGAAGGGTGGCAGCAAGGCATGTCCATGTCTTATTCCTCTATGCAGGAACTCCAGGGGCAGTGCAGGGGCAGCTATGAAAGTCAAAGGAAACTGTATGTGGGATGGGGCTGCTGTGGGACATGGGGAAGGGCCTGAGCTGGATGGGAAGGAGAGGCAGGCATGTGTGTGTCTAGGAGAGCTTGCAGATATGATACCAAAGCCAGAGCTTGGGCAGTTGAAGAGTGTGGTATTTCTCTTTGAGAAGAAGAGGAGGCATTAGTTCAGTTTTGGTTTGAAATATCATCTTTCCCTTCACTAGGGATTTCTGGATTACTGTTGCAAGACAATCCATTAGCTCAGCTATGCTGCAGGAATCCAGAGGCACCAGAACTTCACAGAGGTACATGGCTCGTATTGTGCCTCATTTGCAGCACCAAAGCTCGTCACATCACTTGTGCTGGCACAAAGCTTTGTGTCAGTTCCCCTTAGCTCTCTTTCTATGGTGGAAGCTCCCTTCCAGTCTTCACCTCCTCTGAGATACCTCTATAAAGTGTGTGCTTTAACATTGGTTTCAAACTCTGCTTTGCTAACATGCAGGGACTTGTGCTATTGAGATGGTAGTAAGGCCTGACTTCCCAAAAGCTCAGGTAACCACAAAGACACCAGTCCAAACTACCATTCAGAGATGGTACTGTTTTAGTTGAAATCCAGGCTGCTGCTTTTTTTCTGAAAGATTTATAGGTGCCAAGCAAGTACCTGTGTTAGAATAGTTGCCGTCAGCTATTATCCCTCTCGTCTGGTTTCATTCACATAGTAATTTCAGAAAGCTCTGAGTCACTATACTGAAAAGAAAAAGTTTAACAATTTATGAGAGGGAGTTTAAAAACAAGTACCTGGAAAGAGATCCTGAAGGCAGACAAGGCAAGATCTGTAATGCCAGAGTCTGTGACCCATGCCTGAATGGACTGGAAGCTTGATATGGAATTCAATTTATGCCTTGTGACCCACACCTGAATGGACTGGAAGCTTGATATGGAATTCAATTTATGCCTGTATTGGCTCTGGCCCCATACTTTCCTGTTAGCTAGCTTAAAAGGCCCATTTGAATTACCAGAGCAGCTTACTGATTATTTAACATATTAACAAAGTAACAAGTTGGGCCAATGAATGATTGAAACCCAGGCACTGTTACTGTACTGTATATAATCAGGGTCAGAGGGAACTTTCAGAAAAATATACCAGAAAAGCAGTGTCCCAGGATGCTTCAGAAAGCTGTGCATTATCAGCAGGTTATCTTCTTCCCTTGTGAAATCATCTAAGATACAACCTCCTGAAACGCAACAGCTGTATATTTTTTTTTAAGGAAATTGTCACCAGATCTCTGACTCATAGGGTACTCTTACCTACTCTGAATTTCTAGCACAGTTTACAGCACAGCACCCCTCCACTCCCTGCACCCAGACTTCGATGATTGGTAAGCTTATTGCTATTTCAGCTGAAGCACTGAGGAAAGACTTAGGCCACTGAATGAACGGCTGCTGCCTTCCTAATAAGTCGCTCCGTCATTGGTGAATTTGGTCTCATCACATCACGTTCTCTCAGGAGGCACCTGAGAAAGGAGAAGAGGTAGGAGAGAAACGGGAACGTCATGAGTACAACATCATTTTTCCTGTGAGATCACCACCAGTATCCTTGTAAGAGGAGGAAAACAGTACGTAAAGACCTGCTCTTGACGTGCAGATTTCCCTTACTGGAAACATTTGGCCTTGGCAGTAAGTTTAGGCAGAACAGCGTTGTTTTCAGTCCTGACAGGGACTGAAAATGAGCACCCAGAGATCAGAGTGCATAGAAGAATAATTTTGATGTTGTATCTAATTTTTATGTTTCAAAGAGGCCTCAGGAGGGGAACAGGCAAGGCTTCATGCTGTCTTAGGATCCATTCTTTTAAGTGCAGAGGCAATACATTTCAACAGAACTCAATATGGGTGAATAAGCAACATTTATGATTTCTACCAAACGAGGCTCTTGTGATTTGTACTAAGGCAAGCTCACATATCACACTCTGCAAATCTTATTTCCCAACAAAGCAGATGTCATCATTAGGACAGATTTGCTTTTCAGAACTTCACAGAAGTTTAGCAGTCCATCAAGTACACTGATGAACAGGCAGAAGGCCACATTTTAAGACAGAACCATTTGAAAATCAACTGCCCTTGAACAAATACAGATCATTCATCCAGACCACAAGAGTGTACTTTTGGAATTGGAAGCTATTGTACTTTTTATCCTAGTTAAATGTTGCCACATTTAACACAACTGCTTGCATATAATTTTAGCCATAACTTACTGGTTTTAGTATACTTGCTGCTACTTACTCTTAGTAACAGTACTACTTCCACAAATATTTATCAGGAAAAATACTCACCTTGCAAGATTTTGTTTGGCTTGTGATTTAGAATTTAAAGCAGCATGAATCAATAACTGGCTGAAAACATCTCTCTGAAAAAAGAAGTCAGCAAAAATACAAAGTAATAAGTAACTTATTAAGTATTGCTGGTTACAATGTCTTGTTTACCAAATTATTAAAACCATTGAGGAAGGAAACATATTGACAAGAAAAATTAAATAGCCAACACTGCTAATAAGTGTTTGCAAACAGGATTCAGTCAAAAGCACAGTTTAACTTTTCACTTTCTAAGAAAGAAGGGTTGTTAATACTGTAAGTGCCTAATGAAGGCTACTGAGAGAGGATTAAGTTGCATCAAAAAGTCTTTTATTGATCTCCTTTACCTGAGCATTACTGCCTCCTAGTTGGATTAGTTGATAACGGATCGGGTACAGGAGGTCTACAGCTTTGTCACAATTTCCATTTTCAAACTCTACAAAAGCCTGGCACAGTGGCAACCCCAAACTAGGAGCCAGGGAAAGCTCATGGTCTTCACAAGGTGCTCTGTAGAATGAGAAAGTGGTTAACTCCCGTAAGAAGTCAAATTATAAATACGCATATTTCAGTCCCAGTCTGTCACTGCCTGCAGACAGAATTTTGTTTTTTTTACCGTACAAAGCCTGATGTTTCAGGTACTTTATTTAGATAATATCCTTTGGTGTGGTTATGTTACTTTCACCTTTTTGTTACCCATCAGTCAATCAGTTTTCATTCTTCTGAACATATCCACAAAAGGCACAAGCCCAACCCCTCCTGCCAGTTTGGGCTAGAAAAGTGAGAAAACTGCACAGTTTCTCTTCTGATGATCTCACCAGAACATCCTACTGCTAGTTCTTTGACTGTCCTTATCTCTGCCAAAAGTGGCAATCAGTCTCTTGCAAACAGCTTCAAACAACAATCTTGCAAAACAGCTCGCCACACAGCACAGTGCCTCAACCATCTTTGTAATATAAACTGCATTCCCATGGACAGCTCTGAAAGTCTGCTCTTTTATTCTAACTGTGACAGACTGCTTTTAGGCCCACAAACAGCAATGGATTTTAGCTAGCTCTTAAGTTATTTTTCTCTTCTTTTTTAGTGCTTGTATCCTAACCCATCTAAGAGTGGAAGAGGCTTATAGCATGACAATATGCCTGCAGAAGAACGTATACATTCTAGCAGGCATCCTTGCCAATATTAAAAAAAAAAAAAAAAAAAAAAAAGTAAAAGTGCAAGTAACCAAACTGTAGCTCTTTGGTCTACAGGAAATACCTGCATGGGACAATGTGGAATTGTGTTTTTCCACTGCTACAGAAGAAGCTGACAGTGATGGGGCCTTTGGGGAAGTGCCATTTCAGTGCCAAAAGGGTGGTTGGCAATAGCAGGAGAGGAAGGCTTTCTACCCCAAGTAATAAAAATTATTCCTGAGAATACAGAGCACAGTTTGATGCTATAAATTCCATCTGTATTTTTCTGTAAATTTTCCAATTAAATCTTTAACATTGAGGAACCTTAGTCACTGACTTCTGTTTTGAGTGCTTGCAACAACAGCCAAGAGTCACACTCCCACACTAGTACCTTAAATTTACCAAAGACAGACCATATTCTGTGCTCTCCTTCTTGAGTCAGTATTACAAATTTCCCATTTCTTCCACTAGGTCAATGTTGATTTTTCAGTATGCAGCGTTGCCCTATGTGTTTGTTTAAGGAATGATAAAATATGGCATCCTGGAGAATTAGAAGTGCACAACAGATGTGCATTTTAAGTAAGTAGTTTGAGATAGTTAATGATAAAAACCATGAAACAATTCTTCATTTAAACATTTGTTCCAGCTCTCTGAGATATTGCAGAGATGGAAGACTGATTTTTTTTTTTTCCCTTTCTCTTGCAACTGATCTGAAGTACGGATTCATGAAGAACAACGTATCTTGTATCTCTTGCATGAACTAACATTTCTGTCCATGAAAATAAGCATGTGATACCAACCACCAGAGAGCGCCATGGAATACTTCACAAAAAAAATTCTTGTCAACTTCACATTGCAAAGGCTAGGGAAAAATTTCAATGAAAAGCCAAGAATGACTATTGTTTGTGCCAAAGGTTTATGACTGCTTTTTTAACAGATACAAAATGCATCTTGGGTATCATTTAGCTATTACATATTTGTGATACACATAAATTAAGCCATTAATCCAATCATTAATGTAATCCCTTCATCTCACAGTATTTTCTCAAATAATAAAATTAAACTTTGTAATACTTCAAACTCCAGCTAAAAATGTACAGCTGTATTACTACAAAAGGCTGAACACATAGGCAAAAGGAAGCACTGGGTGAAAGGATAAGTACCATATGTTTATTAAAGCTTCCCTGAAGTGGTGTGCATGTGCAGTTTTATATACTTTATATATACTTATATATATTTACATACTTATATAAAAGATATTTGCCTTTTCCTACTTTAGTCAAATCTGACATGCTTAGGCTTGACTTGACAGTTTTTTATTTTCTTAAGTATTCTTAAAAATTACATTTATTTTTCATTATTTTTGATTGATGGGTATTATAGTCAGGAACAGTGACAATTTCAGGTTCTCCTTCCTTCTCTTTTAAGGCAAGGAAAGCAACAGATGCTGGAACAGAGTTAAAACAGGGTGTGGGAGGGGAAGAAATTGCATTTAAAGCATCTATATATCAACCCCTTCAAAAAATCAAGGCAATTTACAGTCATTTAATACATAAGGGAACACCAAAAAACATTATTTAGATAAAATACTTAAATATTCAAATTTGTCAAATAGTTTAATTTGAAAGCAAAATATTCTCTATTATTACTTTAGCAGTACTTGAAATTCAATTTCCTGCAGTGGTACTTCACAACACATCAAAGAGTAGCTGTTAGAATATCACTACCAGCTAATGCTCTATTATTAAAGAACCTTTTAAACCAGAGCAAAAAAGAACTACCATAGATAGCTGACATATATTGTAGAATGCCCTCACTAATATACAGGTGAAGTACTTTATTCATTGTACGTAACATAGCTTAGCGTGAACCCATTAAAAGGAAATATACAGCAACTATTCAGTTAGTGTCCATGACCTCAAACATAAGAGATTTCTGCTTAACAAGATCAGAAACCACTCTAGACATTAACTCAAAAAATAAATAGAGATCTCCTAACTGGAGATTGGCCTACTTAAACCAGACATGTCCCAGTGACATGCTAAAGCAGAGAGGAGCGTGTTGTAGTGCTTCGGCAAGCCAGAGACATTATCGCCTTGAAGTTCAGAGGACAAAATATTTATTGAATGCAATACTTTAATTCACTTGCTTACTTGGCAGCTTCCTGAAGAGTTGTTAAAAGCTCATCAGTAGTTTTGTGGTCTTTGGCTCCAAGTGAGGACATCAAGATGTGTGCATCATTGAACAGAAGAATGTGATCTCTGGTGTGCTTCTTTGTAAGCTTGAGAACATTGCTCCACCTGTCTCCAAGCTTTACACCTAAGAGTAAAAAATATTTTTCTCAATAAAAATAGCACATGCAAAAGCATGACTTTGCAATATACTTTCAGTCACCCAGCATAAACAGCATTTCTACTAAACTCAAGAAAACATTCCCTGATATGGCAAAATTTATACAGTAATGCACAGCTGCAGCCTGCCGTATTTGGGCAAAGAGTTTATTGACTGTCAGTAATTCATCACCAACATTCTAGATTGCATTATGTGAGGTTCTGGCTTTATTATGAGATTGCTCATGTCTTCTTGGAGATGATGCTCACAATGAGCCATCTGTAGCAATCAAAAAACAGAGTGATAAGATTGATTTCATAAACAAACACAATGCATCATTAGTGTTTTAGCAGAATACCGTGAAAATAATGTCCATCCATCTTCCCCCCACTTCATGAACTCTAAACACTAGCTTAAAAAAGTTACGGAAAAATGCCACTGAGTTAGCAGAGTACACAAAAGCCAGAGGCTAATAGATGTGTACTAGCTATTTCAATCAGTATCAAAATAGAAAGTTAAGAATCTAACTTGAAATTTACTTCAAGGAAGCTCTACAGCTTTTTAGAGGCTTATGTACTTGATTGTTCAGCCTCAAATCACCAGGGACAATAGAAGTGAATTTGTCAAAAAAGAAATATGTGACCCATGCAAGCTTGAGCTGAATGAAATACCATACTGGCATGGAAAAAAACAAAAGGCCTTGGGAAGAAGAAAGGTTATGGACTTTATTATGAATTTCACATTGAGGCTTTTCTCAAGAGCAAAATTTTCTTCTGTAACAGAAGATTTCTTCTGTAACACTGACCAAACTTGCTCTGTAAGTATATTTAAATACTTCTCCAACATGCAAGGCAGGGGAAGGGGGGAGGCAAAAAGAAAACTGTTCCCTTTACAGTTTTAAAAAAAGAATGGCAGGTGGATATCCTACCTTCCAGATGAAGTCTGTACAGCATCGAACAGTTGTCTACTACATCCAGCATGCTTCCACTTGACAGACACCGGGGAGCAATCTGTAATCACACGTATTCATACGCTGCCCAACGGATGTGCTACTGGGAACTTATTCAGATAATCAAGCTTATTTTCACAGTACAGAATTCATTTTATCTCTTTTTTTCATTCAAAATACCTGTTTTGCAATAGCCCTAATTGCATCTTTCCTCAACACAGCAATTTCCAATGACTAACACTTATATTGCTTCATTTGTGGTGTTTTTCCTGTTTTAAAGTTAAACTCAGTAAGTTATGGAAAGTCACCAAGGTTGGTTTTTTTTTTTTTTCCAAAACAGTGCCATAAATATTACTTAATTTTGCCAAGTTTAGTAGATAGGAGTCTGCCCAGTAGCTTTCTTAATGCTTGCATTATTTTTATAATCCTTGCAAAGATATGTTATCTTATCTAATTTGATATTGCTTATTTACAGAGATTGTTTTGAAATCCAGACAGTAAAGAACTATAATAAATTAACTAGGAATGAAAAGACATGCTTCTGTTGATTTAGTACCTAACATGCAAAATCAGTTCTTTGTAAAGGTAACTTGACTTTATCAGAAAATTATTTTACATCCTTTTAAAAAGCATGAAAGAAACATGGACAGAATGGACAACAGGACCAACAGTGCCATTGTAGCTCTTTCAAGCACATGTGTAAGAAACACTTGAACTATATAACACGGAAGTCTTTTGGGCATCTTACCCAAAACTGTTGAGAAACAGTTTCCCTAAAAAACTGTAATAGATGTAAACAATATATATACATATATGGCACACTATGATAGGTTTCGATCTCGTACAGAACGAAGAAAGCATGTATCATGGTCTTAAGCACGTTCTCAGTAAAGAAAAAAAGGCCCCTACTCACATGATTGTCATAAATTGTCAAGGCAGCCTCATATTCACCCTGTAAAAGCAAACGAGGACTACATGATTAACATTCAGATACAGTAACCAAAAGTGAATGGTAGTAACCGAAGATATACGTACAATTAATAGACGTCATAATACTACTTCGCAATTGCTTCATGACTTAATCAAAACAAACCAAGTCAAAGAAACCTTGAGATATTAAAAGAAAGAATGGAGTTCAAGATAAACCAGGATTTTCTAAGCAAAATAATCAGTATGTTTAGGTTTCATTTAATAATAGGTACCAATACTGGTATAAGTTATGCATGAAGGAGAAAGACAAGGTATTACCTCTCATTCTAATGTTCCTTTCAGGGATTTTTGCAAAAATTAGTGCATCCCACGGTGTATGCAAAGAGGTAGGAAGAAAAATAATTTTAAGCAGGCTACAAAAGAGTTGTATAGATAGAAGGTGGCAAAATAAACAAGCTGTTAAGACTACTATCGAGAATTACACTCATTCTATGTTAATAATACTGAAGACAAGCAAGTTACTCTGTTTTCTGACCAAAGTACACTGCCTTCTCAATGATGTCACATTTGTCTCCCTGTTGAACTGAACCCCACAAGGGCTAAGCATTATTAAATCCAAGGAGATTCTGCATTGCAACCTGACAGGTTGGGTAAAATTGCAACCATTTTTTAAAGGGTTTCAATAATAAGAATTAGTAACATTAATAATTAATAACATTGGTGACCAAATTTAGAGCTTACTGCCTTTTTCTTTTAGTCAGCAAATTTTTGGGCCAGCAAATGAGTATTGAATTTGAAGATAATTTTGTCTAATTTTCATCTGAAAATTAGAGATCCAAGTTTATCTTTCTATCAAATAACTTTGCCAAGTGTAATTAGTGAGACTATTTGATCTTCAGACATACAATAATCTCACAGCAATTTTTCAACATTCTAACAAAGATACTAGAACTTTGACCAACGTAATCAAATCTTCTCAAAATAACTGTAATACAGGACTAGCTTGTAAAAATGGCATTGTGCTATTTTATAAAAACATCCCTTTAAATAACTGAAAAAAACCCTACAAGTGTTCGGTCTGCCTTTTAAATAGCATTAGGTGAATGATCTATCTGCACCATAAAACACCTATATGAAAATATCTCATACCTTTTCAATGAAGTATAAAGCCCAGTGCCAGTAATTATGGCAAGCAAGCATATCACTGTTCTGGGGGGTGGGGAAAAAAAAAAAAAAAAAAAAAAGAAAATATTATTTACAAAATAACTTCCCATGTAAACTTATGTAGTTAGATTTCTCTTTCCTTTTTCAGCAAAACTGATTATTTCATGAGACAGAAGATAAAAGAACTTTAAATCAGCTGGCCAGGATACCTTCTCATTTGATACATTTGTCCTTGCAGCTATTCAGGGAGACACCTCAAAAACAAGGTTTTCCCCCACATCATTTTCCAGAGAAGAATTTAACTTGGATGTCTTAGAATTCACCTTTCTGCAGCACTTCTTTTTTCTTAGGAAAATAACCCCACATCTATAAGAAGAGTAAGATTTGTCTCATCTGAAATTTAGGCGTCTTGCCTAAAGTAACCTGGATAGATCATGGAGAGAGATACCCACCTTATGAGGGCCATTCATCCCACCCATCTAGACACCTATCTCAGACAGAGAGGAATCACTTCTTAAACATACGTTTTACTACGGACTACAGAAGCTGCACTAGATACCAAACACACTGGCAGTTCATCAGATGAGATGAGTATTTGCTGGACTGTACCAACTTTGTACTGTCACTTTCAGCAGGCACCAGAACTTCAAATACTCTTCCCTAGCCTGCACTTCAAGACAATGTCATTGCGGTTCATTTCTGTGAGTGCATTGAGAATAGACAAACAGGAATATAATTCCATAATCCTGTGGTGAAAATTAAAATACCAGAAAGGTTCTCCCCTCTCCTCCCGTTCTCTCCCAGTGCTGTAGTTAAACTTAATGTTCTCACAAGTGGAAAAAGCGTCTTCATTTTCATGGTGACAACAGTAACACCCACTTTCAGGAAGCACAAAGGTTCCCAGTGAATGTCAAAGCTTTATGGTGCTAAGATAAACATTCTGGTAATCTTTACTTTTTAATATTAAATCACAAACCAAACCTGAGCAACCAAAGTAGTTAAGTGCTTGGCATAAACCTGATAATACCAAGTTTAATATCATACTACCATTCCAAATGTCATACAAACAAGAACATGGGGTTACCACACTAAATAAAACAAAACCTTTTTACTGCTGCCGATTTTGAGATTAAATTGCTAAAGGAGAAGTGGGCTTCTAGGTAACTAAAATAAACAAAAGCAGGCTATGGGAACTCACCACAACAGCTCAGGAGAAAAACCATTGCCATTTAATAACAAACAGCACTGCCAGAGAGGTCCCCTCTGGTAAGATAATTCTTCCCCTTTTGATTTTGTGCTGAAATATACATAAAAACCAAAAGGCATCTGATTTTTTTGGGGGGTGGAGGAACAAACAAAATAAAGTACTCTGTAAAGAAAACCTGTACAAAATCTTTGCCCCTTTTATTGGGAGGGAGGAAGATGAATTAAAAGCAACAGAAGGAGCCTGAATACTGTGGCAGTACAAATAGAGATCCTGGTCATTAAAGGAAAATAAATAAAAATTTCAAATCACCAGGCCAAATACAAGTAATTTTACTAAAGCCCTTAGAGAGACCTGCTTTTTTGCATGCGCTTACAGTTTAATGCTCTGTGTTCATGATGTTTAAGATGAAAAATACTGCACAAAAGAAGTGATTATACACATTATCATTATGACAATGTCAGCTGTTACAAATCTTAACTATACTGGGTCAGGCTTGAAGGTACATTAGACAATTCTACTTACTAATCTAGCACTTTATTTGGATAAAGGGTACAAATCACAGAGGCATGCAACTATTTTAAGAAACAGAGTTAAAAAATCGATCCAAAAGTCACTGATGGGAGGTTTTTTTAAAGTGTCACCCAAACTGTAAGTCCCCTGCATCATTGTTTCATTAAAACTAATATATTAAAGGACAAAACGCTTTCTGGGAAATGACAGATATGAACCTCAAGCAAGGGTTTTCTGCCTGCACTTCCAAGCTTGATATCTGAATGCTTAACTTAGAAAGTGCAAAATAAACAGTCCTTCTAGTCTCATTATCCAGCCCTGCTCTTTGGGTGAGGTGGAATGGTCAGTCTAAAATAGACTCTTGTGGGTTCTAACAAATTCAAACCTCACAGCCTTCTGCTCTGAATATAACATACTTAATCATTGGGAAAACCCATGCTGTCCAACACAAATAAAAATTAAGTTCCACTTACAGCAAAGGACCGTATAACAGACTAATTAACCTGTTCAATACTCTGAGAGATACTCGAATATGTTGGATATATAAAGTAACTTCAGTACACTAGAAAAGAGACAAAAGCATAATTTCTCTTTTCCTTACAGTTGACCTTTAAAAATCCTTCCCCAGCCAGAAGCAAACAAATATTTTATAAGTCTTCTAAAACATTTGATTTGACTGTGTCATTTCACACCTCATCTTAGGTTCCCATGAAGAGAATTAGCCAGGTTCATCAACTCTCAGTGCTCATCTCAGTCTAAGCAAAAAGCTTGTGAAACTATCAGCAGTCACTTTACTTTTACAACCACTCAATAAATCACATATATATAAATCACATATCAATAAATCACAATTTTCACATCTGACGTTTCGCCTGTCTGCAACGGCCATGTCTTTATGAGATGTAAAATACCTAATCAGCTCCACCAGGAAAAAGAAACTGCATGCACACATACAAATCACACACTTGTTGAAAAGCAGTATTTATTACAATATTCCCAGCTAAAATAAGGCAGTGTGAGAGGACAGATTTTGTGTGAATCCTGGCCTACTGACACCTTTGTAATCTCAGCAGTCGTAGTAACGATGACTTATGAGGGACACATACTGTGGACCACTTTTAATATCCAATATTTTCCTGCCTCATGCTTCAAAAGTAGCATGGACAGTAACAGCACCTCAGGTGATGGTTTCTTCTACTATGTAAACTCTGCATTGCTTGTAACATATCTGCAGATAGGAAGGAACTGCATGCAGAGGAATCAAGAACTTGGCTCAAGGAGATAAAGAGGACCTAGAAAGAGCTTTTTCAGACATGCTACAAGAATGTTTACCTTCCAGTTGGTTTCCGTTTCCTTCATAAATTCTAACCCTTTCTTCACCTCTGCTTTCATTTCATTTACGTGAGCTATAGTATGAACAGACCATGCATCTGTCTGATTTATAGCCAAAGCCTATGAGTGAAAAAAGGGAAAACGTGATGAAGCTTACAAACTTGCAAATAACAATATTTACCACTGCTGATACAGAAGCAAAAGACTACTTTTTACTTGCTGCATGTTAAGTACATCTCTGTACCACTCCAACTAACCACAGCCAGGAAGTTTGATTTGGACAGAAAAGGAAGAAAATGTTTATTGGCTGACATCACTTCCCACCTTCTACTGCATAAAGATGAACACCTGCAAAACACTTTAAAATGCAGGCTTTGATGAAGATTATCAATGACATTTTCTTTCACAGACATGCATCAATATCAGCAATGAAAGAATTGCATGCACAGGCACAATATATTCCAGGACATAGTGCCTTGCAGGTAATCATTTCTTCTTCAAGAACATGGCCAGCTCTTGAGTATTCAGCAAATTCCTCTTTCTTGCTCCAACAACTCCCACTAGCTTTTAGGCGTTTTGTGAGGTTAGTCACTAACCTAGTAAATGTTAAATGTTAATATTTAGTGTTTGTTGTCACTTTCAGCAATTTGATGTAACAGAAGTTTGGCAAAAACACCCATTAGAGATTAATTGTATCCAAGACTCCTGGACGACAGGGATAATCCTAAGGACTGGAGAAAGTCAAGTATAATTACTATCTTCATAAGAAGGAAACAGGTCAGCTAATATGGATCCCCAGGAACATTGTACAGTTAATTGTTCAATAATCCAGGAACAGGCTTCTGGGAACAAAGGGAGGAGGAAACTAAACAGGATGGATTGTCAAGAGCAGATTACATCACACCAATCCAACATTCTTTCGCAGCAGTAAACAGCCAATTATACACGGGGGAAACAGCAGATGGGATAATATATGGATTTTATAGGGGTGTTCTGAGACCATCTGACAAGGCATGCTCATAAGCAATTGAAGGAGATACAGTCAAGATGAAACTGCCATGGTATGGCATAGATGTGGAAATCCTTCTAAGGAATAGTTATCAATAGTTTCTTATGAAAGTCTGTGAACATTTCCATGCTGAGCTTTATCTCTTTGCTACTACTAACAACTGGGATGATGGAAAGAGTCAGTTCATGGCATTCGTGCAAACCACCCCCTACAGATAGGGACCATGTTTAAGAATTCTAAAACTTTTTAGCACCAACAGCAGGCAGTTTACCTCACGGGCAAGCTCCTCAGCACGATCGAAAAAGTTTGTTTCCATGAGTCCAAAAGAGTAGTAGCCCTTCACATAGCTAAACAAAAGGGGAAAAAACAGCACGTCATCCATTTAGAACTAGATTTAATCTAGGACTGAAAAACATATTAGAAATAGCATTTAACTCAAAACAGTCCTTACAGTGCAAGTTACAATGAGGGTTCAAGTTTGCAGAATACAAGTTCTTAGAGGAAATGAGAGGCCTGAGACACCAGCATGGGAAACAAGATGCACATCACCAGGGTTTTGAGAACTGACATTTACATCTTTGGGTAAGCTGGAACTAAGAGCTGCACAGAACAATCTGCTGATCTCCATTACAGTTGCAAGATGCAGAATCTGAAGGTTGGAAGCAAGACAGTGCTGTCACCAAAGTTATCTGAGCGTCTTGAAGGCAACACAAGTGTAGCCTTCTGCACTTTCTGCAGTGCCCACAAAACCACAGGAGAGTACTTTTATATGAAGTGGCCCTTTAAAACTGGTTGTAAAGCATCCCCACTAAGACATAAAGGTCCAAAGTAAAGGGAAATTAGGGATGTTATATGCTCTTACGCACATAGTTGATGCAGTCATTTTAAGTAGTATTTAACTGCTGTTGTACTTGCAGATTCATAAATTGCAAAATACCACAGGATATGTTTCTGCTTCTCAAAATATCTGCTGGGGTTTTGGTTTTAAAATCCTAAGGCAAAGGAACTACTAAAACATGTGGGGTATGTTGCAACTGATTTATTTCATGGATTGAGATGAATAAAAGTTGATTATTTTTTTTTTTGCCAACGTATCAATTCAAGTATAACTCTACACGCCTGTAAGTTTGAGGACAAGGGGTACTTGCCAGGTTTTTATACTTCAAGAAATGCTTGGCTTACGGGTGTTTACTGTTGCTTTAGAATTAAGTGGACAACAACCTGCACTTTTGTAGCATTGTGACTAGAAAAATTTATAAAAATGCAGTCAGAACTGCTAAGTTGTCTTACTTCCCCAACAAATGAAACCAGCATATTGTAGTTAAAAAGAACTAAGGGGTTTAGATTTTTCTGAGTTGAGGTAACACAGCTGGAAAAATGAGACTCCTGACACTACCCTCTGTGCCATGAGATTGTGGCGTACCTAAGTTAGCTTCACTATTATGTTAGCATTCAGTCTGTATTCTCTGCACTGTTTGTGGAAGAAAAAAAGGAGACAAGGTTGTGCTGGCTATGGAGGTACAGTGCATTGGTGTACAGCACCATTCATAAAACATTCAGAAAGTTATGGTTGCCTGTGGATTGTCTATTCACCTATCTCTAAATGTTAAATGTATGTCTTGACTTATAATTTAATGTTAATTTTTACATAAAGTTAAAAGATTTCAAATAATTTAGCAGGTCTTAAAAATAATTTTTTAAATTATCCCAAGTTAGTTTTTATTAACAATTCACTTGTCAATAGATTCAGACTATCCTGAATTAACTTTGGGAAACTGAAACTTTCAGGACTGAACTAAAGAAATTTTTAAAAATTCTACCTTCCTGTCAGTCTTTGCTGCACCAGCTGTTATGGTATATCCCTAAGTTTTATTTCACAACTACATTTTGGTATTCCAAGTTACAACTCCTTTCTTCCTTCCACTGATGTGCTCTATCACCCACAACGTGAGCCCCAAGTAAAAAACTGGACCCATAAAAGCCTGAAGGAGTTTTGCCACCGCCCTCAGTGAGGGCATGGTTTTATCTTGTGTGTTACATGCCATGTGCTATATTTGACAGCAAAATTTACTAACTAAGCCACAGCTCACTTAAGAAAAAATCCTCAACAACAGGGTCAACAGGGATACAGGAAAGATGTTCTAGCTGTGGTCAGGTTTGATTCACTGCTAAGCCCTTGATTTTGTCTACATGTCTGTTTCCAACAGATCCTGTTATTCAGATGTGTCCAAACTTAAAAATCACAGAGTATGTGCACACCAGATAAAAAGCAATTTTCAAAATGAAACATGACCCACCTGCTTAGTGGTATATCAGGTGTCCAGAAAGGATAAACCCGGGCAACAGAATCTCGCATCTGTATATGATATCCGAGGTAGAAATAAGTGTCCTGGGAAAATTTGAGGGCTAGCAAGTCAGTTGGGTAGCTTTGCAGAATCTGTTCCCATAGATCACAAGCTTTTGGAAGCCGGCTAGAAGTAGAAAATTATTTTGATTGCTGACAGAAGGCACACTTACCTGCCTCTACTGTTAGTTCTAGACTCATGCTATTCTGAAAAATAGAAAATTCAACATCAAATGATGTTTTCCTTTTTCCTTGAAGGAATTTCTTAGTCTTTTTTAAAGTAATGGCATTATCTTCACTGAGCACCTTTTGGGAAATCTTTTGAAAGAAATGTCCTTGGGTTACAACAAGTCACTGTAACACACAAGGAAAATGAAACAAGCTTACACCATATATCTAAAGATTTTCCTACAGGGTTGAACAGTTTTTACAGAGACCTACCATAATTAATCTAACTTCACATGCGCAAAGACACCTTCCCTCTCCTCTAGTGGGAATCAAACCCACACTAACAGGGCTTCAGTAGCTTCCTCTTTACTTTTGCTAAGAAGTATGTGAGGTAAATCCATGCTCACCTTTTTGTTTGACAAACAAATAACAGAAGTGAATCATTAGCCCATACTTTCTGCAGTGCACATAAATTCATCATATTGAATGGAATGGTGAGCCTCTACAGCACTTCTGACACCCTGCTATCTCCCTGTTTTACAGAGGAAATAGGTTTTGACACAGGGAGGCAACAGAGAAAAGAAAAGCCTGTTTGTAGCTTTGCTTCTGTGGATCCACGTCTGTGTTATATTGGACCTCACTGTAGTCAAATACTTAGTTTCCTAGTTCTAAACCATATATTCCACTGATGGATCTATGACAGGTTTAAAACATGGAGTGCTTAATGATACAAAGCGGTGGCAATAGGGCACTTCCCCTCCTATGGTGCTGCTCACTAACTAGTCATGGAGCTTCCAGTTTGGAGAGATAAATTCAAGAACAACCACTGACATCTCATCCTGATCCTTTGCTAAATGTCAGCTAATGTCAGGCAACACTACTACCAACTATCGCTTCCACCTGTGGTAGCTAAAACTCTTCACAGTCCTTTAAATGGGATGACAGTGGACTCACCCACTGGCAAACATGTCCAACGCTGATACATGAAGCCTCTCCCGCTCAGTTAGTGGCTGTGATTTCGAAAGCATCATCATTGTTCTCATCGCACTGTCCAGCTCTTTGTTGAGCCGCACTGAACTTCCAGTGCCAATCAGCTCCAAACCATTAGCAATGACATGTCCCATTGCTACAGAAAACAGCACATTACAGGTTGAGCTGTACAGCATTACATTCATTACTATATAAACACAAGGGGGAGTTGTTTATTTTAAACAAGACTGACTTGTAGTCACAGGGGTCCAGAAAGTCTCATAAGCCTGAAGTTCTTAGAGGCTTTTCATGACAGCCAGTTAAAAAGAATTGAAAAGAGAAGAAAAAACCCCACACAAAACCATCCCAGCCTGCTCTAGATTCTGAAGAAGTTTTACAGAATTCTATAAGCCACCATCTTCCCCTTGCATAAACAAAGTAAGTTAAACACCAAGACACCAAGTATCATCCAGCACTTTCCATGCTGAGAATTAAAGGTCGTACGCACTAAAATTTGGATCTGCAGCTTTTAACTTGGAGAGACATCCCTCAATACCTCCAAGGCTCTCATTATTGGTCCAGGTTGCATACTGTAAGAGAGACAGAGAGGGAGAGGGTCAGAGGAATCCCCAATAATGTTGGGCTTCTTTTTGTTCTCCCAGGCATTTAAAATTCAAAAGTAACCAAGGCAAATGACTAAAAGACAAACATTGCATTCAGATAGGGTTAGCGTAGTAGGAAAACAGAAAAACTGTTTTCTTTAAGGTAGTTTAGCCTCCAGCAGAGCTAATAACCCTGGATTTCTATGTGGTTTATGTCAACTGGTTGATTCTCCAGTGTCAAGTAGGATGAGCATGCTGGCTGAGGTCTTCCCCACAGCTGCAGCATCCGGCATAGCCCTCTGCTGCAAAGGTTTTCTGCTGCCTACTAACAGCTGAACTCCTGTGGCAGCCTGATTTGAGGCTCTCCCAGCTGCTAAGAAATTTAAGTATCAACTACAGCAAAGACTGTTGCATGCACCAGTCCCTTCAAATCACATTTTCTTACACTTTTCAGTCATACCTGCGTCAGTGCAGCATCAAATAGTTTACAGGCTTCATTGCTAGTCGTAGACAGGACAAGTCCAGCATCCTGCCAGGCCTGCACAACAAACAAATACAAACCTGCTCATTTTAAGCACTCATTTTCCAGACTATGCCAACAGATTTTCAAATTGATAGTGTTCTGATATTTTTCATCAGCTATGCTTTTTTTTTAAAAAAAAGGAAAAGCTGGAAGGACAATGTGAGCAGACACACAAACCTTTTGTTCAGTGTAGTTACATCTGAAGACTCAATTAGTTGGGGCTAGCAGTGGGAATAAAGCAACAAATTATAAAGTGTAATAGAAGATCTTGATGGCTCACTCACCTCATAATGAGAGACCCATTCTTAATTCATTACAACTCAACTTTTGGCTAGTCCCTCTGCTGCAGACACACCTCATGTGAAGTAGAGACATGGTAAAATAAAACCCTGTTCATTTATAACTGAAATCAATACCTTAAGTAACTTGCAGGCTAAACAGCCTGGCAGAGCAAATCCACCAAGTTGCTGGAGTTAAACCAACAAAGAACTCGGACCACAGATTTGTACACAAGCCTTACAAAAAGGAAGAACACGGGCATTTGATAAAGCTAAAATGCAAAACTTGATCAGGCTGCCATAGTTTCTTAACAAGCTATGTCACACTGACTGAGGTGCTACATCTCCTGGCTAGCTGCTGGAGAATGAAAAGAGTTCATGTGGCAGATATGCAGTTTACTCAATGGTAGAATTAAGCTGCAGCAGCTACAGCACCCTGGTTCATGGTTGTCTCCACGACTGCTCTCTTAAGTAACTCAGGCAACAAAATGAAAAATCCAATCCCTCTTTCAAAATGCTTAACTTATTCATGTGGGTGTCTACAGCAAACAGGCATGTAATCTCTAGTTGCTTGCACGGGATAGCCACACAACGACAAAGCCTGCCATCTCACAAGCTGAGGTGCTTCCCTTGGCAACCTATTCAGATATTTTTAGTAACGTTTGGGTTTATTTCTACTAATCACTCTCCATTCAGTGTTCCTATACTGCACCCATCATTGCCTCCAATATTGTAAGCTTCTCAAGCACAGATTAATCTTCAGCACAAAATATTCATTCTTGTTTAAGCATAAACACATTTGAGGAGCTGCCCCCATCACTTCAGCATCACTTTTATTGCAGTACACAGAAGGTACAGGATAGACATAAAAAAAGACCTGGGGCAAAGCCAATTCAGACTCCTCCTAATGGGGGATTAGTCCTTGCGGAAGCTGCAAGAATTCAGCTTGTCTCGTTTTACACTTCAACGTATTTCCTGATTCTAATGACCCAACTGTCAAAAATTTTAAGTAACCAGGCAAAGACATCTTTGTTAATATATCCTAAAGCTTTCCTACTGCGATTGGATTAAAGGCTCACATTCCAACAGCTCAAGCACTTGAGTGTTCAAATTACAAGCCTGAAAGACTAGACCTGAATATAAAATTACAAATTTTCTTTACAATTCATACTATACCCAGAAATAGCGTAAAGAGAAAAGTTTAGAGGGTAACAAGGTTAGGCCTGCTACTTACAGGCTACCTTTCAAGGTGCCCTGCAAAATAGGCCAGGAACCACTTTCATCACCAGTCATCAAAAACAAGCTCCGTTTGAAGCAGCTCTCTGCCACTGCCCGTTTTGCACAAAAGCTTGACGTACTTGCCAAGTAGAAAATGTCATCCCATTTTGAGGACATTTGTTAATGCTATGATTCACAGGAATGAAAACATCTGTGTGTAAGCAGTAGAAAAAAGAGCAGAACAAGGGTTAGTAAAAAAGGCCTGCATCCATCACTAAGGACACTGCTGATCTAGTTGAGGTACATACTATTTCTATCCATTCTAGAAAGCCTCTGCTCTGCTAAGGCTACAGCCCGCATAACTCACTCCTTACTGGAAGATTCCCACTCTGGCAACAGGAGGATGGCAGCAAGGCTGCATCACATCATGTATGCCACCACTCTTCCTGTTAGCACAGCAGGACAATGGGCTGCAGGGAAGAACCACCCCATAACAGCTGCTGACTCCTAAAAGACATAAAAGATCTGCTCCAAACCTAATCTGTTGCTCTCAAAGGAACCAAAGAGCAACTGGGAGGACAGAAGAGCCAGCACCCTTTGTTCTCTGGGTCGTACACAAGTGGCCCTGCCCAGACTACCTGGGACACTCATGTCTTGGGGCCTGTCTGTACTTAGGTATCAGACTGTGACTGAGGAAATCCACAAGAGAGGGAATGTGATCAAGTAAAACTTAGCCTGGAGAGTTTGTAAAACAATTATCACCTCCCCTTCCCACAGAGGCTGCCTTTGAGTTCTGCTACACTAATTTCCCACAACCTTCCTCTCTAACTCCAGAAGAGACTCTTCTCTGCGGTGCCTCTCAGAGGAGAGCGCCGTGGCCTTGGCTCTTCTTACTGGTTCTTGGCAAGACCAAAGCCTTGCCCTTTCTCCTGCTTTAAGATGAGAGTTTAGTCACGGGATCTGGTGACTGTTCATTTGTAATTTTTTTCCCTGCTAGAATCCCAGCTGGCTCTGAGAAACCTGCTCTTTGCGTGTTGTTGTTAGCACATCCTCTGTTACTCCTGTGGCAGCTCTCCGGCACTCATGAACCTATGACACTCTCACAAAATCTTCAAGAATTCGTTTTTACCTCCCCCTGCCTAATTAACCAAAAAATAACAACAAAAGGAGTGACAAGAGAGAATGAACTTCATCGGGAAGAAAGCACGCAAATGACTAATCAGTAGCTAGCTCCTGCAGACAGATTTTGAACCTTTGGACTTGAAGCTGTTTCAGAGTTAAGAGCAGGCCTGACCCACGTTTGAGGCCCACAGAAAGGGCAGGTGAGCACCCGTGGGCCCAGTCTGCACTACGAACAAGACCCGCAGATATTCAGACACGGGTCTGCCTCCCTCGTGGGAGGGCAGGGTGCGGAGACTCGTCCCCATTTCCAGCCCCCGCCGAGTGTAAGGTTACGGGGGCGTTAAGGGAGGTGAGCTCCCAACAGAGGCCTCACCACACCGGGGCTGGCTCTTCGCGCCCTCCCGGCCGCCTCAGCTCCCCTCCCGCCAGCAGCCCCCCCCCCCGCCCGGCTCCCGGCCTCCCCAAAGCCCGCACGGGAGGACACCGCCCGCCCGAAGGACGCACACCCGCCGGCCCCGGGCGCCCGTCAGGAGCAGGGGCGGCGGGCAGAGCAGCCGCAGCACCCCGCGCTCGGGTCGCTGCGGCGGGGCCGGGCCGGGCGCCTCACGTCCCGCTCCGCCTCAGACCAGCCCTCACCTTGCAGTCCCTCAGCGGCGCCATGACCCCCCCACAGCGGCTCCGCTGCCGCCGTCCTCCGGGTCCGCGCCTCCCGCCCCCGCCGGAGGAGGAGCCGGGGCCGGGCCAGCGGCGGGCGGGGCGGCAGGGAGGGCTGGGCGCGGGTCGGTCCGTTGGCAGCGGCTCCCTCCCGAGCCTCCGGGCTACCGAGGGTGGCCGCGGTGCTGCCGACGGATGCGTTTCGTGTAGATTATTGGCCCCGAAATACTTGTTTCTTGTGGCAGCGGGCGCATCCACGCTCGATCCGCCGTTTCTGAAGTTCAATACCTTTCTTACCGGCTGTGCCGGGGAGGAGGACGGCGAGCAGGCTCCGGTCTCCTCGGAGCCCTTCTCCAGCAGTTGGGAGTCGCCAGCTGTCAGCCTCCGTCAGGTTGCCCTACAATGGCTGCGCTCCCTCCGCGCCTTCAGCTCCTACAGCCATGACAGCGCTTCACCTCCTCCTCCTCCTCCAGCCGCTCGGCTGCTGCTCCCGAGGCTCGGGGGCCTCCTCTCCCCGTCTCCAGCCACCACCCCTGCTGGTCACCTGCTGGGGCCCTCACGGACAAGTCTCTCAACGGCAGGACAACGAGCGTTGGGTCTCATGCCTGTGGAACAGCATCATGAACCTGCGTTACCAGCCCGCCCCAGGAGCAAGACCAGAGGCAGAGGGGAAAGAGGGGCGGCCACCACCCCCACCCCACTGCTTCTGGTACCTGAACTCGGCCCGGGTGAAGAACACCTCGCGCTGGTCAGGCCAGGTCACGCTGCAGACAGGTCTCCTACCAGGAAGCGCTCCTCCACCCATGGCCTCCAGCCTCCTTACAGTGCAATGCTCGTCTGCTTCATGCGCCGCACCCGAGTGCTTTCACCACAACGTGAGCATCGAGGTGTCTGGGCAGGATGTGCGCCTGTTCGTGCTTTGGCCACAGACGCACCTGATCCACGCACGGCAGCCAGTAGAGCTGGGCTGGTGCGCGCGCCTCAAGAGTGCCAGCTGGCAGTACCGCTTCAGCAGCCAGGGAGGCAGCCCCTCTACCCTTCTCCTTCCCAGCAGTCAGCATCAAGACACGCCTCCGACTGCTATCTACCCAACAGCCGAGCTGCAACAGACCTGTGCTACCTACTACAGCTACCGCGTGACTGTGCGCTACAGGCAACACGGCCTCCATGTTGCTTCGGTCAGCATCGAGCAGATGCCTCAGATAAGCCTCAGCCTCTCTCTCAAGGTAGAGCCTGACTTGCTGCATATCCTCAGCGTCAGCTCCAAGCTCCTTAGTTTTCCTCAACAGCCCCTCAGCCTCTCCTGGAGGCTTCAGCCCCTTACCCCAAGGACACTGGCTTACAGACTGGTGGACATGCAGGCTATAGGAGGTTGGCTCCGTTCCTACAGTTCCTTTACTCTGCAGAGCAACTTCTGTGCCATTTCCTCACCTCAGAGCCTGGGTGAGATGGTGGTGGCCAGCATTTACTTTCACGTTGATGGAAAGAGGTTCGAGGAATTGACGGGAGAACTACATCTACTCAACGGTACCCTGAGCCTAATTGCAGGAAGAGAAACTCCCACCCGTGTCAACCTTCACCCAGGGAAGACCAACAGTACCACTTACATTTTCAGGTACAACCATGGAATGTTTTACACAACCAAAGAAAACAACAGCCCTATTTCCACAGATGGCCCTAACACACGTACTGTGTTCTACCAACACAAGGAGCTCTCCTACTTACTCTCCATAGAGTTTGTGGCCTTCCAGTGGTACAGGTTCAATATGTACCTTTATATGAATCAGAAGAGAGCTTTGTTTAGGTCTCTGGCAGAAAGAGACCTTGAAGTCCATGTTTTCAGCAGCAGTCATCCTTCTTTTCTGCAGAGCTTTGCTTATTTACTGTGGTTTATCCCTGCTCAACATCCGATGCTACAATGCGAGTGGACCTTCCATCTGCAGCTTTTTGGAACACAAAAAGACCACCTTCTCCAGAATAGCACGTACACATACAACGATCACGTAAGAAATGCCACACGTTTTGTCCGTCGCTCTGCTTTACCATTTGATCCAGAGAAATACACAGGGTTTGTGGCAAAAGTGAACTGTACCAGAAGTACACTAACACCGGCTCTTTTAAGAGTCAGAGTCAACAACTATGCTGCAAAAACCATAGAAGCACCAGTGTCTTGCCAGAAAGAAGCCTGTTACATAGACACCGTGCAGATTCAGAAACCTGTTCTTCATACCTCTGTCCTGCGCCAGAAAAGGGGGACATCATTTTACCTCTTTGTCAGATTACTAGTAGACTGCAACGTTGGTATATCTATCAACCCCCTGTGGCGAATCTACCCTGTTCGGGACACAACAACTATTCCGGACTGGACAAGACCAATAAACTCTTCTTCGATGTATGGCGTAGAAATGATACACTTAACTGTTCCCAGTTTTACTTTAGATTATGGGTTGTATCTGTTTTATTTCACTGTTGCGATAACCCCAATTAGGACCACAACAGTCCTCAGGGGCTCAGACAAAGTTTATGTTCAGATTGAGAGCACTGACCTAGTGGCAAATATTGCAGGAGGCACATTCCGCACAGTGGGTTTTTCTGATAATTGGACCCTTGATGGCTCTGCTTCCTATGATCCTGATTCACAGGAAGGACTAAAGGGAATCACATTTACTTGGTACTGCACTAAAGAGGTATCAGACTATAAAAACATGAAAGTCAGCCCAGGAAAGAGATGCCATCCGGCCCAGAGGGATTTGAAATGGTTAACATTCTCAGGTCCAGTTCAAGCAATGCCACCAGAATCCCTTCCAGGAAATACCGTATACTACTTTCGTCTAGCAATTCAAAAGGATAGAAGGAGGAGTTATGCCGACCAAACTGTAGATGTGCAGCCTGGCTCCCCACTCCTTCTGGACGTGGCATGCCTTGAAAACTGTGGTAGCACTCTAATTCCAACAGAGAGATTTACCTTGTCTGGAAAATGCCTAAACTGTAGAACAAACAGCCAGCCAGTCTACTACTGGTCCCTTTTTTCAGAAAACTCTACAGAAATTAGCTTTGACTGGTCTTCCAGAACCTCAACGGGGAGGTCTGGGTCGTACCTGTCTATACATGCTCTGACTTTTACAAAGACTGCACATCGATCCTACATACTTCTGTTAAAAGTAACTACCTGGGATGGTAGGTCTTCAATCTACAGACACACATTTAAGGTAAATTCTCCTCCTAGGGCTGGCAAGTGTACCATCAACCCACACCGGGGTACAGCCTTTCTGACAAAATTTGTTGTTCAATGCAGTGGATTTTCTGACAGCAATTTACCTCTGACATATAAAGTGATAGTAGCTTCCAATGTACCCAAAACTACCAAAATAACTTCTGTGGAGGAAAATACATTTGGCACAATTCTGTACTTTGGCTATCAGCCTAAAACTCCTCCATCTTTTCTCCCAATTGGAGTGCCCTCTCAGAAGTACACCTTGACACTTTACGTTCAAGTCCGTGATTCCCTTGGGGCGTTTACCCAAGTGAGTTTATATGTCCGTGTGTGGAACCCAGTTAACAGTCGACCACTAGCTGTTGTGTTTCATGAACTGCTGGCCTCAGTGAGCGGTTTGAGTGCACCGATGACGTCTTATCTCCAGACTGGAGATTATTTTAGCGCGGGTTATTTGGCTTATCTGGCAGCCTCAGTCTTAAACTATATTAAAGCCCCGCCAACTCTCCAGCTCCCTAAGGCTCAGTTTCGGGAAAGCCTGATTAAAACAGCCCTGAATATTTCAGTTGAGAGCACAATGGAAATCAACCAGGTAGTTGCTTCTCTTTCTCAAGTCACAGAGGAAGCCAATGAAGTGAACGTTAGGTCACAAGACCTTGCCATTAAGAAACTGACAGAAGTAACTGGAGTGCTGAAGATACAGAGGAATGAGAGCCATTGGTCTGAGCAAGCAGAAATTCAGACCAGTGGAATACTAAGATGCTTGTCCAACATTCTGAGAGCTGCTCTTCTGCATCGCAGGAATGTCAATGTAAGTGGAGTTAAACAAGCCTTCTCCATCATGGAAAATTTAACGGAGATAGTTTTCCAGGGCAAAGTCCCTGGAGAAACAGAAACTCTAATGGAAACAAAACACTGGAATATCACTCTGAAGAAAGATGAAACCCGGAACATTGCAAATGCTTTCTCTACCAGAAACGCCTGCAGGAATTGCTTTTATCCATCACTGAAAAAGGGAAATTATTCAGGATTGCCCCATGATGCCGTGATTTCCACTGCCCTTTTTGAGTTTGATGAGAACCCCTTCCCTTGGTTAGGTTACACATCAGAAATCGCAACAATGGTCTTGGGGTTTAAAATGGCAGAGACCAAGGCTAATGGGGATCTACTAGGGATCGTGCCTGAAGGAGCAGAGATAACCATTGCTAGGAAAGATAAGGAATCTTCAACTTTTCAGTTAGCAATGGGACCCGACAAAACACAAGCTTACACAACTGGAGGATTTAGTTTTGAAGTCAGCAGAAATACCAAGAGCGTATACATCCAGATCCTGACAAAACTAAAAGTTACTTTCAAGTTGCTAGTGTTTACAGGTGCCAACGTCACTCATGCTCATCCCATAGCTTCATTTGCTGCTTTTCACAATATGCCAACAGTTGCAAGCAAAAATGAGACAGCTAGCGCTGACTGTAACATTAAGGCTCCCTATATTATCTGTCTCCCAGAGTCATTGCTGACAGCCACAGGTCAAGGAAGCAGTACAGACACTCATAACATCTCCATTGTCTTGCTGACACCCTATGTTGTAAGGTATCAAACCCAGAGACTGGTAAGCATACACATTTTTAGTGATCAGTGCTTATTTCTGGATGGAGTTCAAAGTCTGTGGAGGGAAGACACATGCAGGCTTGGCTCCATGACCGACTGGCAGAGGGTACATTGTGTCTGCAATATGAAGCGGAGTCGCAGAAGCCTGTCAGTCCACACTGCATCAAATGCATCCACGTTCGACATCAGGTTCCTGGCAGCCAAAGTAATAGTTACCCCCAACACAGTAGATCTAGGAAAAACCCTGATAGCAGACATACCTAAAAACCCAGTGACCCTCTTAACAGTGCTCTTTATTTTTGCCATCTACTTTCTTTTGTCCCTCTGGGCCATAAGGAAAGACAGGGCTGAGAGGTACAGCAAAGACAAGATTATAGTTCTGCCAGACAATGACCCCTTTGATAAAGTGAGCTTTTTGGTCACTTTATACACAGGCAGTCGCTGGGGAGCTGGAACCAAAGCAGACGTCTTTCTTCAGCTCATCGGCCAGAATGGCATGAGTGACGTCCATTGTTTACAGCACCCAGATTTTCCATCTTTCCAACAAGGAAGCACTGATTGCTTTCTGCTAACTACTAAGAAAGACTTGGGACACATTTGTTCCTTCAGGGTCTGGCACAATAACAAGGGCCCATCTCCAAGCTGGTTCTTAAGCAGAGCCAAAGTTGAGAATACGTCCACCAGGAAGACCTGGTTCTTTATGTGCAGGAAATGGCTTTCTCTTGACAAGGGCGATCACTTACTAGAAAGGACATTTGCTGTCACAAATCCGAAGACACCTCTGCCCAGAATCGACTATTTTTTGATTAAACTTGCCAACAGCCTGACAGAGGGCCATCTGTGGTTCTCGATTTTTGCTCACGTTCTAACTGGTACTTTCAGCAGGCTCCAAAGGTTGTCTTCATGTTTAGCAATATTATTATTAAACTTGCTTGTTAACATTATGTTCTTTAATGCTGGCAAGAAAGAAGAATCTCCAATACACTTGAGGTATTTGAGATCAATAACAGTAGGAATTGAATGTGCTTTGCTTACCATACCTGTGGAAATGATTATAATTGCCTTATTTAAGTACTCCCTGAAGGACCCTTCTCCTCGTGGTGTGGCTCAGATGGACCCAAAGCTAAGTTCACCCCTCCCGTCTGGAAATCTTAAGAACTGGAAGGAACCTTTGCAAAAATTGTACCTTTCAGAAACTTCAGCACAATCAAGGAATTTTAGTCCCTCAGAGAACCTTCCTGGTCCCAGCAAATCACAGAGCCCACCATGTTCCAGAAAGACAAGAAGCAAGGGAGCTCCCCAAAAGTGGAGTAATTGCACAGTTTCTGAAAGAGATGCAAATGTAATTGGAACAGAGGAGCAGATGATAACTGCAAATTCCCCTCCAATGGCCAAGGCTTGCCTGAGAAGACAACCATCAAATTTCAATTTTAGTAATAATCACGCAGAAGAAGGGGGCAACTTTCAGAAAGAAAGGAAACCAGGCATTGCCTCCACGTCCTTTCACAAGAGACCGCACGTAGTTTTTTGGTGGTGGTGCGTCTATCTCTCATGGGCACTAGTTATAGCTGTCACTGGGCTATCATCATTTTTCATTGTGTTATATGGTTTGTCTTACGGCTATCAGACTTCACTAGAGTGGCTTTTAGCATCTGCAACCTCCTTTATTGAGAATGTGTTTCTCCTTTCAATTCTAAAAATCAGTTTCTTCTCAGCTATGAGTACAATTCGTCCAAAGTACTGTGAAAACATCACATGGTTAACTCAGAAAAAGTATCCTGAGATTAAGCTGGCTAAAGAAACGATGAGTGCCGATGAGATGAGAGAGTTGCACTTGAAACTCGCTAAAGTCAGAGGCACCAAGCAGTATAAGCCTTTAGAAGCTGATGAAATTGCAAACATGCTGAAAAGGGCAAAAATTAAAGTCAAGGCATTTATTTTCACAAGAGGTTTCATCAGTCACTTTGTCTTTTTAACTCTGCTATTAAATTTTGCCTATTCCACTGAGAATGCCAACAGTTTCCACTACAACCGATTCATCCATAACCAATTCTCTCCACGACTCTCCACTGTAGATAAGCTAGAACATATCTACGTGTGGGTGAAAGACTTATTCTTGCCTTTGATCCACAATGACATTCAGCCAACCTTTTTTCCCGAGAGCTGGTCCAAAATCATTGGTTTGCCTAGAATGAGGCAAGTGCGGGCTAAAGGTACTGAGAAAAAATGCTTCCATCCTCACAGCTATGTAAATAACTTTGTGATCAGTAAAAGCCACTGTCTTCACAAATATGGCAGTGACATCCCAGAGAAAGGTGACTACGCTGGCGCTTGGACAAAGGTTACCAACCAGTCCGTTTCCAAGGATGCCAGCAGTTATGGTGGGTTCACTTATGAGCAAAACAGGACTCTGTGGACGTATTATTCATACGGAGATTTGCACACATATGGACCAGCAGGATACACGTTTTACTTTTTCCCTGAAGAAGGAAGACCTAATTCAACGACAAGGCTGGATGCTCTACAACAGAGCAACTGGCTTGATGAAAAGACATGGGCTGTGATCATTGAACTAACTACATTCAACTCAGATGCAGCTCTCTTTTGCACCATCTCGGTCATATTTGAAATGTCTCATTTGGGGATCATAAAACCAAGTTTGTCAGTACACTCTTTTGCACTCCCCATTTTTCATCAGCAAACTAAAGCTCAAATGTTTGTGTTTGTAATTACTCTTGCCTTTCTGTTCATTTACATTGCAGATGAGCTTTACATCATAAGCCAAGAAAAAAAAGATTATATTAAAAGCATTTCCAATATAATCAACTTTGGCTTAAAATCAGCATTCCTCCTTTTTGTTTTTTTAAAGGTCATAAAGTTTAAGGTGGGAGCAGATATAGTGAAGTTTTACTTACTTCATCCAAATGATTTCATTCATTTTCATGCAGTTTCTCATTTAGACAAGATTTTAAGGATTACTATGGGCTTTTTAGCATTTCTTGTAGTTTTGAAAACTCTAAAATATTCTCAATTCTTTTATGACATACGCCTGGCACAAAGATCGATCTTGGCAGCCCTTCCTGGAATCTCCTCAATGGCCCTCTTAGTGGTGGTGTACTTCTTTGTATTTATGGCTTTTGGCTACCTTGTGTTTGGGCAACATGAATGGAATTACAATAACATGATCCACTCAGCTCAGACCATATTCTCTTACTGTGTCTCAGCTTTCAGAGATACCGCATTTTCATCCAACAGGTTGCTGGGTGGTCTTTTCCTAGCCTCTTTCATGCTGGTGATGATCTGTGTCTTGATCAATCTCTTCCAAGCTGTTATTATGTCTGCCTATGGAGATATGAAACAACCTGTATATGAAGAACCATCTGATGAAGCACAAGCGGTTACTTTTGTATTGCAAAGGCTCAGAAGTATATTTTATCTTCTGATCTGTAAAACATCCAAAACCAGCGAGCCTGATCTTTTTCACAGTGTACTCTACGGGCAGCCTGACAGAAGACATCAGCGACATTTGGGGCTCAAGAACAGAAAAATAAATGGAAAAAAAATGGTTTATCTTGTCATATAAGCAAGGAAAGATTTTGTATTCAAGATCACCTTTACTCTATAATACCTGCATTTCAAAGACGTGCTCATAAATAAATTATTTACTTTTAAGACTTTTTAACGTTCAACCACCTACTAGTGATTGTGTTCAGATTTCCTCCAGACTATTTTGCCTCAATTTCAGTGGCACTTGGCTGTCATGGTATGGTGGGTTGACCCCGGCTGGCAGGTAAGCCCCCACCTAGCTGCTCGCTCACTCCCCTCCCAGCACCATGAGGAGAGACTCCAAGGGCAAAAGTGAGAAAAAAACCCCGAGGGTCGAGATAAGGGCAGTGTAAGAAGTGAAGGGGGGAAAAAAAACCCCAAACCCACAAGCGATGCAAAAGCGGTCACTCACCACCTGCAGACGGATGGCTGCCCTGCCAGTCTCCGAGTAAAAGTTACTTTCAAAAAACTTTCCTCGCTCCAGTTTTCTTGCTAAGCACGACCTTCTAGCTGATGCCATTACTAACTCCACGCCAGCCAGAGCCGGCACACACAGGGACTGATGTCAGGGAGGCGATGCATAAGGAGTTACCTCAGGATTCTGAGCAGGACTCTCGCCTCTCGCTGAGCGCGTGTTAATATAAGAGCAAAACCGGCCTGAGGTCTGAAAACGCTGGAAAATCCTTCCTACGCGGAGCGCAAGGGGTAAAAAAAGGGTGTCGCCCATCGGCCCTCAGTCCCTTGCTCCTCGCTGCACTGGGGCGCAGCGGCCAGGCACGACCTGACGTTTCCAAAGCCAAAACTCTATCCCGCCCTCCGAGCACCTTGACCTCCAGGGACTTTCGGGATCGGAGGAGGAGGAGGCGGAGGAGGCGGAGGAAGAGGAGGAGGAGGCGGCGGAGGAGGCGGAGGCGGGCGGGACGCCGCCGCGCAGGCGCACAGCGCCACCTGCCGCCGGCGCACGGCCCGGCGCGGCGCGTCCAGGTCATGATGTTATATCTGTTTCTTAAATGTTTTTTTTGCTAGATATCTATAAAGGTCATGTTTCACCACAGCCTG
>JANHGO010000039.1:34540975-34598538 GCA_024606505.1 Aquila spilogaster
CACCTCTAATTCACTGTTCCTATGGGGCAAACACAAGGCTTCCAGCATATTTCCCTGCGCAACGGGAGCTCTGGGGGGGAGGGAGGCAGGGCGCCGGGCCCTGCCGCCGCAGCGGCGGGAAGCGGGAAGCGGCCTGGTGGCGGGCCGCTGACGGCCGCGGCGGCCCCGGGGGGGTGCCGCGCAGTTCGGGTGGGTGGAAAGCCGGGGTTCCGCGCCGTGGCGGCCCGTGGGTGGCTGTGGCTGAAGCGGGCGGCGGCCTTTCCCGCCCTCCCCCCGGGGGAGGAGCAGGCGGGCCCTCAGTGTAGAGGCTGCGCGGGAAAGCCGAGCTCCGGGGGAACGGTGGCCGCTAGTAGTTAATATTATTCAAAATAAAAGGAGTGAATCTTTAAGCTCTCCTCAGCGGACCGCCTGCCCTGGGATGTCAAAACGGTTTTTCTTTTCTCCTGACCAGCCGGGATCCCTCTCTGGAAGCCGGTGTCCCTCCTGAGGACAGGACGCGCGCTGGCTCAACCGAAGGCGACGAGTCGACGAAGCCTGGCTGCAGAGGCGGGAGAGCAGAGTTCAGACCCCCGCTTTGCTGGGAGCGGGAAGGGTTTAACACCCGCAAAACCTGCGCTTCCCGCCTCCGGAGCGCCTTTTAAGTTATACTGAGTGGAGGGACCTTCCCCTTGAAACCGCAGAAGCAAAGGTGAGAAGAGTCCGGGTCACGACAGAGCGTGAGGGTGTTCTGCTGACCACAGGGGCTGCTTAACGGGAGACACTCATGATTCTGGATCTAGAGCCAAAGCTTGGTTCTGATTTTTTTTTTTTTTTTTTTTCCTGCGCAAGGGTTTTAGTGGAAAGTATATTCTTTGTTCAATTGAATGTAGCGGCCACAGATTGCTTTTTCTGAGGAACTTTGTGAGTTGAGATTGGAGCTACAGGATGCAGCCTCGAAGGGGACTGGGGAGAGGATTCCAGGGAAGCTCAGTGCTGTTTGAGGGGACTGCTTTTGGACGCACACAGAGAAGGAGCTTTAAGGAGTCTAGGGAACTTAAGGGAAACCCTTGTTTCCTGTCATATGTAGGTATTTCCAATATGAGGTTGCACTTGAACAAGGTGGTGGTGGGATCACAGCTTTGGACTCATAGAGTCATGGAAACAATCAAGAACTGAACTCCTCTTGAAAAATGAGGGGGAGGTAAGAAGTTTGCAAGATGTATGAGAGATGGGATACCAAAGTTTCTCTCTGAATCTGTTCTGAGAACCCAAATAAATATCTCTATCTCAGTGATGCTAGAAATGGCCTCTCTGCTTAAGGAGAGAGGTTGATCGTGTGGCTTTTCTTCACACTTAATCCAGGCTTTCTCACTGATCTATCAGTTGTCCCTAAGGCACTTGGGTGGTAGGAGTCTCTATAAACACTGCAAAATGCCATCAAAATAAAGCCAGTTGTGCCTTGGGCAATCTATCTCTTGAGCTGTCTTCCATGTCTAGGCATCTGTGAGTCAAAGAATTGGATTTATGTACTAGCAGTTAGTTATACCAGTACTCATGTGTTTGTGCATTGGTTATGGTTTTTTCCAGTTAGGGTTGTTCCCCTTCTGTAATGTTATCAATATACCACCTTGAAGGGACCACTAGAAGTATATCAGTGCAAAGATACCACATGCTGATTAATTTCCCTTAATTGGTATAGTTTACAAGTTGTATTGGTATGAACCCCTTTTTGTCAGCATAACTAATTATAACATGAAAATGGTACACTACTTTAATTGTATCCTTACAATTGAAATGGTATGTTTTATATAAACAAAATTTAAGAACTCATGCTTCTGGATCCCATGCCAAAAAATGTTTTCCTCATGCCTTAATTTCCCACGTAAAGGGAGAAGCTTGCCAGGCAAAGTAGCAGTTACAATGAGAACATTACTTTATATCTTGTCTCACTTTTTGTCTTGCCTCAAATAGAGTCAAGATGTACATCTGTCATCTCTACAAATATGACAAGGTTATATCAAGAACAGGGGAGGATCCCCTGAAAGGTTTATTCTGCACAGATGCAGCATTCTGGGATTCCCTGGAGGTGTACTGACCAAAGAAGGTTTTTATTTGATGATAATGGTAGGAAAAGATTTGGATCCCGCTGTTAACCTGACTTGGCACGGAGATTTACTCCCCAGGCTTGTTGAGATGATAAACTTTCTAGCCTGTACGTTACCTTTGCACTGGCCTGTTTGCTAAAGTAGTGCTTTTACTGGCACAAAAATCAATAAACCAAAAAAGCTATAAAGAGCCCCAAAACTCCCAACAGATAAGCACAAACCTGAGAGTTGGAGTAAGAAAGAAATTAGTTATCTGTGTGACTGTAACAGTTTGGGGTTCTTTCTTTGTTTTTTTCTCTAGGCCAGGATAAAGCAAGAGAGGGTCAGTGAGTGTTTTGTTATGTTCCTTTTCTCAATGCCTGGTGAAAGCATTTTTCACCTGCCCTTTCTGTTTTTTTTTTTTACTGGCCAGCAAACACATGAGCAATGCTGCCTCCTATAAAGTCTCCTTCTGCCTACATGCAAAAAGGAAACATGCATTTAAATCTGTAACAAACATCACAGCGTTCTTAAGCCTTATCTATCTCTATAGCTATAGACAGTACTTTTAAAAAGTCTTAACGTAAACATACGGCATATAAAACTTGTATCAAGACCCCATCAATTCTGCTACTTAATTAGCTCCACTCTGCAGTCCACAATTTCCTCTTGGACCTCAGTGAAATCTTAGTCAGACCCATCTATGCTTGCTGAACAGACAGAGATCTGAAGCCAAAGGAAAGTTACTTACTTAAATATCTGTGATGCATTGAAGATGCTGCTAATTCTGACTGGATTTTGAGCTTCTTGGGCAAAAAGACAGAACTGCAAAGATTTTGCATGTCTGCCCTCCTAGCATATGACCCAGTAGGAGCAGTCCACAATGGTTATAGTGAATTCTAGGATCCACACATCTCCAGCCATGATTAAATTTGTCACATGTGAAAAACCCACCTTCTTCCTGTTTTACCCATGATAAATAGAGCAGTAAATTTGTCCAAAAGAACTTCTGGAAGGAAACAGCATAAGCACACACACTCTGGAGAACAGACTGTGCAGAGCATGAACAAAAGAAATGGCCTGTCTATGCTAAAACATGTCTCCAGCTGTCTAAGAACAAGTATCATTTCTCTGTCCTACAGAAAATTATGGAAGTGGTTCTTGTATATGTGCCTTGATACCTATTTGATGAAAGTATAAGGTGTTGAAAGAAGTAAGTGCAGCCTTAGTACCTGCATATTTTTTAGGCAAAGTAATCCAAGTACTGGTTGGGAAGCAAAGTCTTTCTGAGAGGAGCAAACAGACTAACCTGAAAATGTGCTAAAAATTCACAGTGTTTGTGCCTGGCTGAATTCACATTATTTCATATTGCTACGTGGCTAGAAAACAGAAATTTACCATATGGGTAAGTCAGGAAGTCTTGAAGCTGCTAGCACCTGACTGAAGGACTAATTTGCACTCTAAACTGTAATCAAAAGGGCAAAACCGAAATGACCTCTGTGTGAAAGTGTGAAACAAGGCACCTATTTGTAAATTCTTGTGACAGAACTCCCAGCAAGTGCCCTGGAAAAGAAAACTTTCTAAGGGTTGAGTGACAGTGGACTTCTTTGCTTTATCAGCCGTGCTGGAAATAACCTCTTTTTGGTGTTTTCTTGTGCTCACTGTTCACAATAGCTGGGATAACTTGAGGAACATGTCTTTCAGAGGAAATGGGCATGCCTGTAAGAAGGTGTATGGGGCTATGTGCATGAGAAAGTTATATCTATAGTTGGTACGGGTCTTTCTTTATTCTCAGGCTTTCTTGAAGCTGACGCTCTTTACCCCATACCCTCCACCCCTCCGGTAGTTTTGTATTTTCTTTTCTTTTTTGAAGGTTTTGCTTTACTTATTATGCAGTCTTCAACCTGAGCTCAGTCCTAACAAACTGAGAGCCTCAGTCACGCTTTACTGGAAAGAATTCTCTTCCCCAAGTATATTAATACTGAACATCTTGCTGGTCACAGGGGAAAGTAGGCACTGGCTGTCACAGCAAGGACATCGTAACATGCAACCCCACATAGTGGGGGCCGAGTATTTCCTTACACTACCGACTTTGCTTTCTGTAGGGAGATAAATCACTGGAGCTGTATTTCTTTCTTTAAGGATTATGTCAAGTTGCAGTGTCTTATTTCCCGAAACACTGTTAGCCTCTCCTCATGTATTTCCACAAAATCTTGGTGTTCCTATTTTTAGACTCTGTTGGAAAGTGTTGCACTAAGTTTAGATTGTGCTTAACCAAGCTGATACTTTCAATGGTAGACGTGTGGCTCCCCGTAACTTTTCTTAAAGGACAACTTAAAAGGAATCATCATCGCTTATATATTAATAGAGCCTTACTGACTTATTCTTCCCCCCTATGGATATTAGTCTAACAAAGCTATTAATAGGGAGCTACAATTTGGAAGGAAGACAAAATCAGTTCAGAGCAGGGGTAACCTATGGCCATAGCATGCTTATTTATTGCTGCTATACCAGAACAGAGATTTAGTGAAATCAGGTCTGGTTTTCCCCGTTTTGGCAAGGAATAACTGTAATCCAGAACTAATGTTCACTTCAGCAAACACTTCAGCGTTACCTCCTCTCCAGTAAGTCCCTGTAACTGTGCTGTGAGAAGAGCAACAAGCTTGCATTGCCTTCCTTTAATTTCTAGGTCATTTTACGTATAGAATGTTAGAATGGCATCGTGGATGGTGATGTGATAAGCTTTGTACTCTGCTTAGGAAAGCCTGTTGGAAGAGAAGGAGAAGAAAGAGCAATGAGGGGGATCGAGCAGAAAACCAGATATGAACATAGATACATTTTGGGGGAAGGAAAGGAAGAACTAATGACACTGTAGTTCTCCCTCCTCTGTCAGGTTGTTGTTCTGTTACACAGCAAAGACATCCACCATTGGCTGTGCCTCTGCAACCAGACATGGAGATGGCCTCTACTATGCATGCTTGGGCAGCTTGCTTTTACTTTCTTCTGTCATTCAGTCTTACTGTGTGATCCACTTAGCTGGGCTTTTACAACTGAGTCACTCTAAACAGCTGAGGTGCTGAAACAAGAATTCCCTGCAGCTAGTAAGTGATACTGCCAGTCACCGGGGCTGTACGGGTCCGATGTGTCCACTAGAGGACAGTGGTATACACCGGTTAATGCCTTCTTGCAGCATTCCTGTGTGAAGCTGTTAAATTTTCAACTAATTTGAGATTCTTCGTTATGAAATGCTGTCATATCCAGAGCTGGCTGCCTGCCATATTCAAGTAAGGATTACTTGGGTTAGATTTTATTTTTAAGTGTTGGTTTCTCAGCTTTGTTAAATCATGCATCTTATCAATAGATGCCTTTTTGAGGTTCATCTTGTGTTCATAAAGCCTTTTACCTAAGGAAGGATTTTGATTTGCTTGTCTGTATTTCTCTTTCTTCTGACACACCCTGTTCAAACATTCCCTACAACTGTTCAGAAAACATGCTCGCTCACATCTATGACCACCTAGGCTGTTTATCCTACTGTGACGGGGAATCCACATAAGCTGTCGTTAAAAAGCAGGGCTTGGGGCCTGCTATATGACCCATAGCTAGAGAGAAGCCTGTGTGCTGCAGTGATCTCGGTTCCTTCAGAGCAGAGAGAGCATAGCAACACCAGCACAATCCCCCCAGCCTGAAGGGAGGAGTTGCTGCAACAAGTCAAGGTTTAATTCAATCAAGTGATCTTTGGGAGAGGTAATGCAGGTAAAAGTTCCAAATGACCACGCTTGGTGAAATTGCATTCCTGGGCTAATTTGTTATGCTGAACCCAAGGTAACCCACCTCAAAGGAAGAGCAGGGAGGCAGCCAACAGGTGACCTAAACATGCCTTCAGGGCAATAACATGAAGGAACTGGAGGGAGAGAGTTGTTCAGCTGGGGATTAACTAGCAAGTAAGAAGGTTCTGCTGTTTCATCTATTACCTGAGCAATTAGGCAACAGATAATTTTTCTGAAGGAGCTGAGTATATTCCTGGTGCTGTAATGTATTTAAATTTATATCACACTAAACACTGCAAAATAACTTGGCATTTACCAGGCTATGAACTCAGTGGCTCCCACCCTTCTATTAGAGAGCAGTCCTTCCCATAGAGAATCAAGCTGTGAATATTTTAATAGGTCATCCTCATCAACAGTGGATACTGCAGGAAAATCTTGGCAGGTAAAAGAAACAAGGTTTAATTGGAGAGGATTAAAGGCATGTCAATGTTGGTTTTATCTGACACCCTTTCAAATCAAAGTCTACGTCTGTTCTAGGCAGTTTGTTTCTTACATAGTTTCTCTAGTTTATCAGTGACTCAGAAATACATGAGTCTCCTGTGGAGTATTAAGAGGGGCTTAACCTATGCATTGTAAAGACTTGTGCTAATGAGGTTTGAAGCAAAGAAAATCAGATTACTTATCTGTGCCACTACTTTGCCACTGACCCTGACAATTTAATGGTGATTTATTATTTCTGGCATGCCTTCCAGGCCTGTTAGCAGAATGCTCCGAGCAGAACTGCCCTGAAGTTTTTAGGAGTCCCCAGAGAACTGCACTGAGAGCCATTTCCCCACATCCATATCATGTATCAGTCACAGGCAGCATGGAGAAACACTCTTATAGCACTATCTAACCCGCGCCTTTCTTTTACTGCAATTATTTCCTTAGTATGGCATTCAAATCTGTGTGCTATACCTTTTGCCATGACACGTGGGCCAACCTCACACACGTCCTGCAGCATTCTGGGCTTGACTTGGCAGGTTTCTGCTGAGTGTGCTAGTTCAGTGTTTGCTTCGTAATCAAGCATGTGTGGGTAGCCCTGTTCTTTTCAGAAGGGCTATGCATGTGCTTAAAGTAAGTATGTGTTTTAAGTACCTTGCGGCTTCCAGCCAAAATGGCAAACACTTGGGCAGAATTCAGTTCTAAACAAGCTGTTCTAAAAGACTGCTTCAGTACATACCAGCCAGCCAGATATTTGACATGTTACTGGGACATGGTGCTGCTTCAAAGCTTTTCAAGGAAAAGAGAAAAAGCCAGTGGTAGCACTGGGGATGATTTGAGTCACTTGAGGTCACAAATTTGCCTGTCATTATTATGAAGGGATTAGTGCCCTGGACTTTTATATCCTCAAGAGATTCTTCATCCTGTTGTTGGTATGCTAGAAAGAAATGAGTTCTCAGTCATGCTTCATATGTCTGCTTGGAGGGGAGGCAGACACCTTGTCATAGTTGTCATATCAGGCAGCTTGCTAAGATGGTGTACAGGGCTAAACCAATGAGCTTACTTTGTGATAAAACCACAGTCGAGACAGACATTGGTTTATCCCAGAATTGCTTCTGTGCATTTGCTATCTGACATAAAGATACAGTTCTTTTAATTGCATACGAGCTTTCCGGAAGTACAAGAAGCTTTGTGAGAGAGTGCATCTAGGACTCGTCTGCTTGGTGGTTTAGACTAAAGGTGTGAAGCACATGCATAAACTAAAAGCTTATAACATTTACCATTAACTTTCTTTCTTCAGAAGGAAAATGGCTTTACTTTGTTATATAGCAAACTTTAGTTCTCAGTGGGAGCATTCACTCTGAAATCTGTACGTTCCTTAACTTCACACCTTGAGTTAGTGACCTTAACTTTCCCAGGTGCTGCTATGTAGACAAGCTCTCAGGACAAATGATGTTCCCAGTGAAATAAAACTTGGTACAGCTGATATCAGTGACTTGTAAGCTGGGAGTAAAATGGAAGGCATCATAAATTCATCTGTGCCTTGCAGGGAGTATCATATGCTTTTCAACTGGCATAGCCAAAAACCTGTTTGTACATAGATATCATTCCTTCCCAGTGGTAGTCACTGAACAGATTCTGCTCTACATGCCAATGGTCTATAAGACAGCAGGTGTTTCTATATCTAACGTACTTCAGCTCTGAACCCAGGGCTGTTATTTTGACTTGGAATCAGGACACATTCATTCCAAAGTGTATGATCCTCACTGCCATAAATACTCTTTTTTGTTGTTGTTGTTCTTAGTGTTTTGCATTATTTTAAATAAAAGATCACCATGATGGTCTTCTCTATTTGATTCAAGTGACTTTCCATACTCTACCTCTGTGGGGTTAATTATTTCCGCTTTTTAAAAAGGATTGATTACAAAAAATTGCATATAATGTTCTGGACTGAATCTCATTCAGACAGGTGGGTGTCTTGGTATTGCTACTGACTACCTACAGAAAAGATAAATTTAGGTATGTTTGGGGGACTTATCTGGTAATCCTAAAATGCAGGGTTCAAAAAGCAGGCTTCTTAGTTGAGTTTGTATATAGTTTGAAGAATCCCAGTTGTAATAAACAGGGAGAAATAGGTAGCTTGTATATGCCTTATATCTAAGTGAAAAATCTGAAAGCACTTTAGTTAATTAAATTCTCTCAAGTGTCCCTGTGAGGTAGGGAAAATACATGATATCTAAGGGTTACATCACTTTTGAAAAAATGTAGTTGCCTAAGGTATTCACGAGTTGGATTTATTTATTAAACCAGTATGCAGCCCCATTTGTGTTACATCTGAAGAACTCCCTGTACTACTGAAATGCCAGGAATGGCAGTGGAAAGGCTGATGGTGAAGGAATGATGGGGTAAGGGAGATTATTCCCAAAATTAAGTTTCAGGATTTAACAGGTTAGGGCTTTCTGAACTGGGTGTCTGTTATGAAGCCTCTGTAACCTGTGAGGATCTTGGGGCTCCCTGTTCTTCTGGAACATTAGATGACAAGTCATCACAACTCTGCTTCACCTTGCCCCTAATTCACCTTAGCAGCATATGTCTCTAAGGATTCAGTTTCACCACATAGGGTGAGCAGAAATAGCAGCTTACTGTCATTGAAAGAGGGAAATACAGGTCCCTCATCTCAGCCCTCCCTTTCTCCTGGCTGTGCAGTTTTGCCTCTTACCTTGTACTACTGTTAGCAGTTGTTGGATTCCTCTGCAAGCCAATTTAGTTCCCTAAAACAAGAGAAAAAAGACATTGGAAGGAAAAAAAAAAAAAGGCTAGTTATTTTATTTGTTACTACGTTAGTAACTAGTGTGATGCAGTAAGAGTGAAACCACAGACCAAGGTGTTTGATGTTGGATACCAGTTGCCCACTCTCTGTTTCGGGATGTTTCAGCTTACCTCTGGTCCTAACCTGTAGACTGCATGGCCATTAGTTGGGCATTCAGGTTGGAGTGTATTAGGTGTGCTTCTGGAGCGCACCTTTCAGTTTAGTTTCATCTGAAACTGTTGGGTTCGTGTGCTTTAAGACTGCTCCATGATGCAAACCAAGTGCGGTAAGCGGGGCCAGTCAGGCAATTTGTTCCCAAAGAAAACCCCTGAGCTGAGCTAAAACATAAATAGAGACATGGCCTTAGTGAACTGAATCAGCTCTGCCAGGGGAGGGTATGGCTGCAAAGCTAGAAGAGTGGGAATGACCTGCTGTCCTTTGGCAGGCTGTGTATCTGCTCAGCTGTGAGCACACACAACCTAACAGCTGAGATATTGCCCAAATCCAAGTTCTTAGTGCTCACCTCCCTAACCGCTTGATGCCAGCTCTACTTCACTTAAAAAAGCTGACAGGTTTGCAGCAGAAAACTGCATGCCATGAAAAGTGTGAGGGCTTTTAGCTAAAAGATTGAGTTTTCTTGCTAACTGCACAAGAAAATGCTGCAAGTGAGCAAAGATACTGAACTTGCAAACAAGCCATCACATTTCATTCATGGATGGGTACAATTTTGAGGCATGTATACGGTTAGCTGTGTTTGATCTGATCGTGTGTACATACCAAAATCAGTCCTAAAAGCATACTTGCCACACCATGCTTTTTGAAAAACTCAGGGTGTGACTCTCAACTGAAGTGGTATTATGAAGGGTAAGCTCCCAAATGTAAATCAATAGCCAAGATTTTAAACAAGTCATCTTGTAAGCACCAAAGCTGATGAAGCATGGCTTCCTATGTTTTGTATCTCATGACTGATGGCTACACCGTCGTAATGCGTGTCTGAAGTCTTTCAGACAGATGGACAGTAGCTTTCCTATGTGCAGATTCTCTGATTTATAGAAATATATGGGTATCTTCCATGAGGATAAAGCAGAGTCTCCCTGTTCAGCCTATTTTCATAAAAGTTATAGGACCCAAACTTTTTTAAAGGTACCTCTTCCTCTGTCCTGTGTGGCTCAAATGGGCCAACACTCTATCTAGGCACAGGGTGATTATGTCAGCCTCATTTCCATAGGAAGCCAGATAAGAACAGGGAGCCAGGGTTAAGCTTCCAAAACTCTATTCGAAGGTGAACCAGAAGCAAAGAAAAGGATGTAGTAAATCAGTGCAACACATACCTTTCTGGTACCTGCCTCCTGAGCGGGGTCCCAGACCCTTTCACGGCTCTGTTTGTAGTTTGTAGGAAGAGACAGGCATTGCAGAGCTGGACTGGGATTCTGCACAGCAGATAGGGAGGTGTTTCCTGGGAAGCACTTGGGGAGCATAGGCCTCGATTGAGGACAGGGTTTGCCATATCACAGCCATGTGCTTCATTACCTAAATTATTTTACGGATCAAGTTCCAAATTAATAGGTGAACTTTATAGTTAGGCTACCAGGCTGCAATTTCTAAACGTATCTAAGGAATTTGGAAATGTAACTGGGACATGGGAAACCAACTTGATTTGGGAGAAAAGATTTACTAATCAAGGTCTGCAGTGGTCAATTTTCCATTGGATTTTAGTTTGCATAGCCAGATATCCCACATCAGTTTAATCTTCTTGTGGGCATGTTCCCAGTATTGCATTTTGGAGCTGAAAGATTTTGTGTTTCTTGTAGGTAGCTTAAAGATGGATGCTGCCAAAGAAGTTCAGCCCACAGGAGAGTTCACATGTCAGCTATGTGGCTTAACAGCTCCATACACGTACTATGGGCAGAAGCCACCGAACACACGCTCTATTGTGTAAGTACAGTCTTTCATATTACGGACTTCATTTATGCTATGAGCATTAGAAGCCTTGTATTGTGGAACGACATGCACTGCATGAACCCAATAACATGCCATATTGCCTCTGAATATGAGGCTTGGTACTTAAAGTGACCTTCTTTTTCCAAAGGGGAGAAATGTTAAAAATTGTCAGCATTGATAGGAAAGACAAAAAAATCAACTTTCCAATCCTGCTTCAATACCATGCAAAGATTTCTATTTAACCTATTTCCTAACCCCACTATTTACCTATACCATTATTTTCTTACTAGAATACTGTTGACTGTCAGCCTAGCATTTCTGGGAATAGCCCTTTCCTCACAGCTGTGTCAGCTGGGCAACTTGTAAACACTGCATGAATTAAATACGTATGGTAAAAACAGTTCTTAAGAGCTGTTTGACATGACATGGAGTTTTGAACAGCAATGCTTTTTTGCATGAATTAGACAATTCTTTGGCAGATTGTATGCCATTGAAGTATGTGGAAATTTAGTACATATTTACATTTTGGTAGACCAAAGCCTTTTTCATCTCCGTTAAGTAGGGATGGTTTGACCAGAAACTATGCAGTTACAACTTTGTCTGCAGACATTAAACTCCCCATAAAAGAAAGCACTTTTAGCTTTAAATCTGTAGCTCTGTTGAGGCCATCCTGGTCAATGAACCCATCAGGCAAACACGGTCAGGAACTTACTGAAACTGGAAGTCAGGCATGTACTCAGCATTTCACTCCACTAGGACTGCTCAGTTTCTTATAAAATGGAAACAGCTGTTGACCACCACACCTGCCTGGGCTGTTTTCCTTGGGCAGCTGTATTTTTATCATTCCAAATCCCATGGTGCTACTGGTTTTCCCTCTTCTACTCAGCAGAGCAATGGCCCACTTTTGATCAGGTCCATTCCTAAAGAGCCTGAATCGAAGCTGAACACGAACCTTAACTTTAGGTTATCCAAGCTCAGTGTTAACATCTCGGCTTTATTTGGATTGCTGACACTCAAAAAGCAAAACAATAATCCTGAAGCACAACACTTCTGTACGTGCATATAAGAAATAGCTTTACACACTATCTTTATTGGCTTGCTTTCTGGCCTACTCACATGTCCTAAATGCAGTGCTGCAGGAAACATATGCCAGACATGAAGGCTTGTACGGTGGCCAGGTCTCTACTCTGATGATGACTGCATTAAGACTGTGAATCTTGCAAGGGAAACTTTGCAAAGGTAATCCAGTCTTTGTACACTAGCAGACTTGTTGACAAGGTGATCTGCCATGTTAAGATGCCTGATCTTTCCTAACAATGGAAGCCTTGAGCTATATCATTTTTTTGTTTGAGTGGAGAGGAAAAGGAAAAAGGAATACACTCATAGACACACACATATGTGTGTGTGTGTATGTAGACAAGGAGAAGGCAGTATGAGTTAAGAGAATACCTTTTAAATATATATTGTACTCCATATTACTACAGAATCCAAGTTTACGTCCAAGAATAAGCCAGCCTTGCAGGGTGCCCTGTGCAGACACCCAACTGACTTCTGTAATACTTTGCCTGGAGCTCCTTAGTCTTTCCCAAGCAGGTTGCCAAATTATTAATAAATGCACTCCCTTAATACCCTGGGGCAAACAGTACAGTCTGTGACATAAAGTAAGCATATTTCAGGTCATGGCAATGCTGTGGCAGTAGCTCCTGCTTTCAGGAGGTGGGAACCTTAGCTTTACAGCAGTGACATAACGAAGAGCAATAAAAACTTTTTATTTTATACTCACATGCATACAGCTTTGGAAGAGAACTTCTAATTAGAAGCTGTGCAACTGAAATGATAACTTGACAAGGTACTGAAGCTGGCCATGCTAAGGAGTGCCTGTCATAAAAATGGAAGATAAAAAAATACTTTAAGGTAGAGCACTCAGAAAAACCTAGTAAGAAAACATTGAGAGGATCACCCATTGCCTTAATTTTGGAAGATAGAAAGTGCAGTATAGGACTGAAGGCAGCCACAGTGTTGGTTTTGAAGAGGAAGGGAGCTGCATAGCTGCTACATTGCTTCATGTACAACACCAGGCCAAGCAAATCAAGTAGAAAGGGCTGATACCTTTTCAGCCTCTACAATTTCCCCACTTTGACTCCCCCCTACTGTGAAATCTACCCTTAAAAGCCTGAAATTATTCTCTTATAGGCTTTTGGAAGAAAGCTATGTCATGAAGGATCCTTTCACCCCTGACAAGGACAAATTCCTCATCCTTGGGTCTCACTGCAGTTTGTGTAGAAGATCAGTGTGCGTTGGTACAGTAAGTAACGAGCAAAACAAGCTTCTTGAATCATTTCTTTTTGTTCCAGTCCTGGTGACATGTTAGAGAAAGACCAAACAGCAAAAACCCAAACAGCCTATTTTTAAGGCAAGCTAATTGTATGTTCTCGTGGATTCCCCCAGATAAAGCTCTTTTTGTATTAAATGAAAATGATCAGCAACTTTAAGTGTTCTGTTTACAGATAAGCACAGCCCAGCCTCACAAACACAATGAGTGCTCTTTTCCACTTCCCTAGCACAAGGAAATGCAAGGGAGATCACATACCACTTCAAGACCTTTAAGGTTCAATAGATCATACTATACCAGCAGTAGGTTTTTTTTTTTTCTGTAAAGGAAATATAAATGTCCATGGATTGTTAGGTTTGCATCCACAGCACAGGGCTGCCATCCTATTTGCAAAAGCTAATGTGGAAAGTGAGCAGGGAGGAGAGTGGTGCAATGCCATGATAGCTCTCTGAAAAAGAATGAATTTGAGTAGCAGCTGGTAGACAACCTTAAAACTATGAAATCTGAGTGCGGTCTAGAAAGGTGGCATAAAATTACAGTTGTTTTAATTCCTTCTACTCAGTGCAGAACTGGCCCCTTTGTTTGCTGTGAGTTCAAAGCAAAAATGAAGACAAGTTATTATGCAATTATCAGTGTCTGGAGGCTGTACTGTGCTGCTTTGAGGCAGTACAATGAATTGAGGAAACTTAGGTTCCACTCCTTTCCCTCAGCAAGCCAGTTCTGTGGTTGAAAGAGACTCGGGACTCATGCAGCAGTCAGGACTCATGCATGACTCAACCCATGGGGAGATATCACCTGATTGATTGTTTACATGGACAACAGCATGTATTTGTTACACCAGACACCATTGCCCTAATATCAGCCAGATCCTGGCCCTCTCTTTCAAAGTGGTTGTTTGCTATCCTAGAGTAACGTGCTTAAATCTAGAGTGCAGCTAATAGCATGAGCTATTAGCAAGAGCACACCTTGGTCTTAAGTGTCAGCTTTAGCAGTTTTCAAATTCAACCTTTTCAGCCCATTCTGTAATCGCAGTGGTTTGGGGCCAGCTCCAGTGACATGATCCTTACTGCAAGTAGCTAGTAGAGGGAGTTTTAAAACAAACAGACCTGCTAAAGACTTGGTGAAGATGCAGAATTTTTTTTCATGTTTGGTGACCAGCTCTAGTTCTGGTGGGACAAAGTAACACCTCTGACCTCCTCAGAGCATGAGGTGTGATAATCTGAGCAACTGAGACAGCTCATATGCCAATGCCAGACAGTTTCTGTGTGGGGACTTGAGGAAATTCTCTTGAGCAAAACAAAGCGTCAGATTACACTGACAAAATTTAGAGGGGTGGACAGACACAGCCAAAAGGAAAGTGGCACACTTGGACAAGTTTAGCTGCTATTCTGACTTGCAGGGAGTTAGGACCAAGGATGGACTTGGTCCACTGTCCTAAGAGGAGCGTGCAATAGCACCTTTCTCCTGATTAGGTTTGTTTCCTATTTCTGAAGTCTCTTCTGTCATTTAAATGAATGAAAATCACAAAAAGGTCAGACTAGGGCTTGCAACTGAGATTTTTTTTTTTTCCTTTCTGGAACTACCTGAGGACTATGTGGGAGTCAGATGAAGTGCCAGTGCTCTCTGGTTACATCTTTGATAGCTGGGCTCAAGTTTCCAGAGCAAAGTAGCTCAAGGCAGTTGTGTGGAGACAAAGCTCACATGTGAGCAAGATCTTCCTAGTGACAATGGCCCTGTCTTGGCTGGTAGTTGACTAACTCCCACACATAGCCAGAGGAAGAGGCAAGTGCAGCTAGTCAGATAGTTTGGACTTACTTATGAGCTTGATTCCTGCCCTGACATGTCAGGTTTATCCCTCCTTTTTAACAGCAGAGGATTAGCAACTCAGACACATTTTGGGCAAACTTGAGCACATTAAGCTATTTTCATTCCCAAATGAAGTGTCTTGAATTTATGAAGGATTCAACAGATATTTCCAAGTCTGGCAGTTACATCTGTCGGAAATACAGCATTTCAGCCTCTCGGTATCTTTCCACACAGTGTGCATTTCTGAATGAAGGTGGGTCTTTTTCTTTTAAAAGATTTATTAATTGTTTCAGTTTATCTAGGGCATGGCAATGTAAAGAGGATATTAGCAGTGAGCTAATAGAAGTCTCTTCTAATCTTTTTGACATTCCTGCCTATTGTGGAAATATGTCAATCATTTACTTCTTGTTATCTGAGTCTTCAAGATTCCCCTGATGGTATCACTCAAAGCAAAACCTTGATTGTAAATAATTAGAATAAATTTCTTACCAAACTGGCCAGGCCAGATAGTGAATCACACATATGACTATGGTTTCAAAATGTATTTAGCAATACAGCTTAGGTAACATTGAAAGAGATCTGCAGAAATGATAATTAGTACTTTAAACACCCACACCACAAAGTAGGTAAACACATACTATTCCTCTTTCATGTAGGGAAAATTAAAAATCCAGAGGAGTAAAAACTTATCCAAGGCAGCAGAGAGCCGAAGTTAGGATAATATCTCTGTGGATTGGTTTTGGTTCGGGCTTGTGCCTGACCGAAATAGATCAACTCAGGCCTGCACTGACTGTTTCCATAATGTTACAACATAAGAATTGAAGCTGAAGAAAATCATGCTTTCTTGGGCCCCTTTGGCAGTGAAGCTAGACCAATTCACTGTGAAGTTTTCAGTGACTTCAGTACTTTCATATTTATGTTAATTGAAAATAGTACTAGACTAACCTGTAGCAAAATTAAGACTTTTCTGACCTTCGATTTGGCAAAGGAATGGGATTTAATTTGCTAGCTTTTGTATCTAAGGAGACTTAGATACAGATCAGATTTTAAGCTTTCATGAGACAACCCATGCTAGCTGAAGTGTCGTTCTTTTCAGTTGCTGTGCCAATAAGAGTCAGGACTTAGCAACCGTTTTGTATAATGCTCGTAAACTCACTTCAAACATGCTCTTAAGTTGCACTCAGTTAATTTACTCCAGTCAGCTTGCAGCGTATATCACCCTACTGAACCAACCTTTAGTACAGTGTATTGGTAAGTGCCATTATTTCTGTTCCAACTGGAAATAATTCTAATTATTATCTGTAATATCTTAAAACATATCAAAACCCCACAAAAAGGAAGATAATAAAAATGCTTTTTAGGAAGGTTGAGTGCCCTTCTTCCTGTTTCCCTTTCAGAAAAGGCAAAAGGAAATTATATAATCTGACCATATTAGTCATTTAAAACTGTTATTTCTTTTTTATTGCAACACTTACTAAACATAGGAAAAGAAAAGAGGTGGTTTTTGGAGAAGAAAGGAGGAAAGGAAGCAAGTTTCATCCCTTACTACTCACCTCAGTAGAAGGTGACTAAACACTGACCTTGGATGTGATTGTGGGTATTAAGTGATAAACGTAGTACTACAGCTACTTTCCACTCAACTTCCAGTCACGCGCGGCCAATCCTGGACATGGTTAGGCAGAACCTTTCCTTTACATAGTTTCCTTTACAAGTGTGATAAAGATACCATCCCTGTACATATTACTTTCAGACATGATCCGTGTCAAAATAAAAATAAACTCTGGCAGCATACTTTGGCCGCTCAGTTTTGCCTGAATTGGACTATTAAGTTTGAAATTGAAATGGCCTCCTCCTGCCTTCGTCACAGAAGGGGTGAAACATATTAAAGAATTATCCAGTTAAACACAGAACCCTATCAGGATAATGGTCAAAGAAGGGCTTGACTATACGAAATAAGTGTAATTTGTAGAGCTTTAAAACAACAACTAGGCTGAATAATCCCATGACAGGGAGGAGGACTAAGGGTACATGGAAATGGAAACAGTGCCCAGATGTGCAATGGTTCATATCCATGATTTGCCTAAGTCCCACTGGCCAAAATCAGCAAAAGTTGGCTACTCATTTCAGCTAAAAGAATGCAAGTTGAGCACCTGTATATATGTGTGAGGAGCTACGTCTTAACGTCGGAGTTCCCCATCTGCAAAACAGGGGGAAAAGCCTCTCCCCTCCTTTGCCGTTGCCCAGTGGTGCAGTGTCCATCACTGTGGAGGCGTGAACTTAACCTGGGGGCGGGGGGAGCTGTGTGCCGTTTTGCAATACAAACAAGAATAGCAGGGCCAACTTAAACTCTAATCTTCCCTTTTTAATTGGCAGCTTAAAGTATTAAGGATACCAAGAGACAAAAAACAATAGGCTCTGGAGGTTGTGCAACTGAAATCCAGTTTCAGGGCTTTTCAGATACCAAGGCCTCACACTAGCTCTGACTATGGAGGTGCCTGGCAGTTAGTGCAGAAAAGGACAATAGATGAACAGAAGCTGTTCCTCAGGCTTGAAAGTCGCACAGAAGTAGGCCGATTGTGATTTTGATATAATCATCTGCTGAATCTACTGCTGAAGTCCAGATAGGGACATGGGAAACAAAAGCAAGAACAGAAACACATAAATATCCAAGCCAACCCCCAGAGAAAGGCCAGCCACAAATGACCATGGCAAGAGGAAAACTTTGCTATTTTTAGTTAAAATGCATGGAATCCATTACTCCCCAAAAGATGTCCTGATCCATCTAAACTAATGTCTTTATTCATGCTTAAATCCCCAAGAATAATCCATCAGCAATACCAGCTCCAGCTTACCCATTAAATCCTATTTGGAATTTAGTGATCAGCACGCCAGGATAACCATGGACTTCAGTCTCACTGCAGGGCAAAGGAATAATGCATTAATAAGCTTCTCTTCCAGTTGTCCAAACTCTACTGCAAATAGATTAAAACATTCCATCAGTTTTGCTTCTTCCTATTCAATAACTAGTATCTGGTTAGAGCTAACTGGTTGAAAAATAAATATTGGGTCTGTAACACTTGCTAACCAAACCAACTGTGACCGAAACATGTCAGATCATAGTGTCATTCCATTTCAAGGGCAGGGAAAATACCTTCTTTGTGCACACAGCTTTTGTACTTTGCCATCATGAATTCAGAGAAGAGACATCAGCTCAAGCTTTAGTACCATGTGTGTTTTTAGGTTTTAATCAGTGAGTACATTTATTCAAGGTAAAGGTGGGTAATGGATGAAATCTCAGTTGAATTGTCTCAGCTGAATTAAATTCATTTAGCTATTCTGGTTATTGGACACCTCTCTCATATTGATAGTATATTTATACTTTTCAGTATTCTCCTAGGGGAATAGAGGCACACAGATTAATAGAAAAAAGAGTAGGTTTTGGGGGAGTTAGAGAAGAAAATGCAGCTAAAGTCTGTGACAGCCTACAGCCCCTTGCCTACATTCTTTGTACTTGTGTTGGCCTTTAGGCCATTTTTGCGGAGATTGGCAAGGAAGAGCGTTCTGAGACTTCAAGTCTCACATACCAGTGCAGGAACTTGGAAGATCCTCCCAGGAGGGAGAAATATTTGTAAGCTAAGACTTAGCTTTAGAGGAAAACTTCACTATTTAGGTAAAACCCATGGAATCCATTACTCCCAGAAAGATGTCCTGATCCATCTGTACTGATGCCTTTATTCATGTTTAACTCTCCAAGAATAATCCATCAGCAACACCAGCTCCAGCTTACCCATTAAATCCTGTTTGGAGTTTAGTGATCATGCCAGAAGAACCGTGAATGGTGCTCAAAAGAGAAGCCAGTTGTAAGGAAATGTGTTCCTGTTCTCTGTAGCAGTGAGCTGATGAAGGTCACTTCTTTAAAAGGAGCAACATGACTGTTGATTTGGTTAGTGATTGTTACAGACCCAGTTTTTATTTTTCACCCAGTTAGTTCTAACCAGATGTTAGAATTACTGAACAGGAAGAAGCAAAATTCCTGGAATATTTCAACCTAGAAGAAGAATTTAATTTAGAAGAATTCTAAATATAAATGTGGTGTAATGAGACTAGAACTTAAACAGTTCCATTTTGTGTATCCCGCTAATAATGTTATTTTCTTTACAGGAATGTAGTCTGTTCTACTCCAAAAGGTTCTGCCTCCCCTGCGTGAATGAAAACCTAAAGGCCTTTCCTTTGGAAATACAAGAAGATATGGATAAAAGGAAGCCCCAACAAAAATCCTTCCCCTGTAAAAAAAAGGATTCAAGAACATAAATACTTGAAGGACCAAGAGAGACAGTTCTTTGGCTGGGGTTTCTCCTCTCTCCTTTTGGAGACTATCATGTTGCTCCTTTTAAAGAAGTGACCTTCATCAGCTCACTACTACAGAACACAGTAGCACATTTCCTTACAATTGGCTTGGCTTCAAACATCATCGTGCAGTGATTGCAGTGCCAGCAGTATGGCCTTAAGGTGTTGAAGAGCCAGAAAGAAAGGCAGACAAGCCTGTTGTCACCACGTAAAACGCATGTAGTAAAAAACTAAACAGCATATAGCATAGGAACCATGTCCAAATTTTCACATTTGTTATTTTAATGTTTTGTGTTGTTCTTGACACTCCTACAGTGTTATGAAAATCCAAGACAGATTTATCTGGCTTAATTTAGTATACATCCAAGAAAGTCAGTATACACCGATTGTTAACCTGACAGTGCTGTCCTGATAACATTACAGTAGGCAAGGAATTCCAAGCTTTCTTTTTAAGTCTAAAATAAGAATGTTATGAGAAAATGTCACAGATAGCCACAGAAATATCTAGATTCTTCAAGATTATAATCTCAATACTATCACAGCATTAAGACTTCTGAAGTTAGGTGTTATAGTAAAATACCAATATAATAAAACAAAACAAAACAAAACAAAAGATGCTTACAGGTCACTTGCAGTCACTTTCCACTCGATCTTCCAGCCCATGTCAATACAGCAACAGGAGAGGACCCTTAATATGTATAGTTCGTGCTTTAAGAGTAAAGCTGACTTCCTTTTCACTGTCATGTCAGTTAGTTAATCTGGAAATAGAAAAGTTCAGTTAATAAGCTCAATTCTTTGCAGAACTGGACGGTTAAACTGTAGCTAGAATAGGGATTTCAGAAACATAGTTTCAGTCAAAAAAGTGTAAAAAATTATTAAGAGAAACAGCAGTTTGTTTAGCTCAAAAATTAGCTTCACAATTATCTGTGTTGACTTTGTCTTAATTACAAGGAAGATTTAGGTGGCATTTGTGTAAAACTACTTACTCACACACCTTAAGGATATGTCTAGAGTGATCCCTAATCACCAAATCATGTTATTTACTCAAGCTTTTGTTGGTCATTGGTTCAGAACCTGTTAATGCCTTGATTAACATCTCCTCTTTTCTCAACTCTTCCATCCATATCATTTGTCATATGTCAACATCTAAACTTGATCATTTTAATAGAATGAACCATGTGTCTGTTAAAAGAAATCAACATTATTTCAATGAGTTATATTTATTTCTTTAAGACATTTGAGTGTCCTAAAATCGATCTTTTTTTTTTTCCCTGAACATAATATACTGGTGTCCTCTGTTGAGGACTAGAATTTCTTGCAGTTACTAGAGGAGCAATAATGGACCCATTAGTATCCTTTTCAAGCTCTAGGTGCTTTACGACATAAAATACATATACATCTTTAATTGGGGGGGAAAAAAGATATGTGTTAGAAGTCAACATTTCAGATTCCTTTTTGCAGTAAGGAGACTATGCTTTGAAAGAAAGTGATATTAAACTTATTTAAAATGGGTGGTATTAAATTTCAAGTTTCATGTTAGACACACCAACTTTAAAAGCTCTAGTGTATCTATCTATCTGCTCTGTACAAACAACAGAGGCATATCCTGTGCTAAAACCACAACTGTAAAGAAAATGAGAGATGCTAGAAAGAGAATCACAGCACTTTTCCATCTTAAAATTGTAGTCTTATAATCAAGCTGACAAAAAGCAACATAGTTATGTGAGATCACATATTATGTTTATACCAGTAAATGTCTTTCTAAAAACATTTTATTTCCTGTATTTCACAATGTTTGCAACAGATTTTAAAAGCCTGGCTAGTGCAGTGCCCATCTAAATGAGAATGTCCTTTTCAGTTTTATGATAGGCAAGTCTGTCTTGGGACTGGGAGATGCACCCAGTAACATGCTGGGAAGGATGTAGTGTCTCTGAGCTGTTTTCCCTCCTGTTCAACCTCCTCTGTGCCCTTTAAGAAAAATGCAGTTAACTAACTCATTTATTCACAATCATTATCTTTGCCAACATGCCATGATAGAAGAATCATTTAAAGGCCTCAGAAATGACCCTACCTTTAAGTACTTCTTAAGTTGAGCCAGAGGGGGAGTAGACTCAGTATTAAAAGGGAGCAGAATTTGTAACTACAGAATTTTTAATCTGGCCCAGTACAGCTCATTTATTTATCTTGAGTACAACAGAAAAAGCCAAGTTAAGGATACTCTGCTTCACAGTTACCTGGTTGTGCATACCTTGCAGGTGAAGAAAAGCATACTTCCAGCAAGTACCACAAGGTGGTTTAGTAGCCCAGGGCCATTGGATGTGTTCCGTCATCTCTGGTCCACGCTGTAGGGAAAGGAGGCCGACCTCTGTGCAATTTGGTATTTCCTGGAATGACGAAGGATTATTACCTGTGCCCAGCTGTTAAAACTTATGTATTCCATATTCTCATATTCCCACTGAACATAAGCATTATGGTCTCTGTACCACAATGTTTTGGTATATATGTGTTTCACAGACCAAATGCCATCATGCCCAAACCCACCAGCCATCAGTCCTGCTCTTCAAGATATGCACGGCCTTTACAGCTTGGCTTCATCAGGTGCTCCGAGTGCTTTCTGCTGCTCAAAATCAGGCCTTCGGTGCTCCTGAGCTCAGCTGATGCAGAAATGCAATTCTTTATCCTCTGCTGTAATTTTCACTTCAGCACTCTTTTACCAGCTTAATAAATCCCCGGATTCTTGAAACAAAACAATTATCGGTGACATACCCTCCCAACCAATTTAATTGCAGCCACGCTCATGGAATGAGTTAGTATGCTACACTTCACATAGAAGTGCATTCAATGTTTGTCGAATTCAACACGTCTCAAGCCGGTCGTACAGTCAACGAGAATGGAAGGACACAGCAGGATGGTGGGTCAGCAGACAAACTGATGAAATATATATATAAAAATAGATATTATATATGCAATGTATATATGTATGTTACACATTACTAATTTAGACGGTGCGTCTAAAGTAAATCTATAAGCATCATCACTTTAAAGATGCTTCAAATATCATTCCACCTTTAAAATGTCCTTGCAAGACACACAACCTATTATGCAGTAAATGTAATACAATTTGTTAACAGATATTTGATGCTAACCCCCAGAAAATCTGGGCACCAATCCCACCAAAGGTTGCTTGTCCACTCTTGTTCACTACTAAAAATCAGCATGATTACTCCCTGGTACAAAGTTAAGCAGCTAAGTGTTTTCTGGAGCAGGGCTTTGTATACCAAATTAAGGCAAATCAGGTTAAGGCAAAATCATTCAAGTTCTTAATTACAGTAGAGCAGCACAAAACACACGTTCATGGCACTGGTACTATTGCGGAAGGAGCAACGGGTGTCCCCGTTCCCAGGTGCGCCACCACCCTGCACCCCCCAGGTCCTGATTCTGCAAACATTTATACAAGCTATCAGTTGAGATCGTTAAGTGGTTGTACAAGAGCGCAGAACAGAACTACTTTCGTGTACATAAAAGTTACTCGTGCGTGCATGGTCACTGAATGAGGGACTCGGTTAAGACTTGGCAGCTGCTTTGGATAACGTACAAGAGGCAGCCAGCAGAGGGTAACAAGTATGTTTGTCTCAAAACCGTGACATTACAGTGCATTACCTTCCTGGAAATAAAAGATCAGCAGAAGTCATTACATTCACTTTTAAAAATACTTTATTTTTTTAAAACCATTAAGGCAAATCCATATTTCAAATTAACTGTGTTTACATTCAATCTTAAAGGATTACTTTTTTTTTTAAAGCACATAGGTTCCTACCAGTCTCTATACAAACACTATGAATTCAACCTCTGATTTTTAAAGGAGACGGAAAAAAAATCAGAATGTAAAAAAGAAGAAAAATGTTTAGTTCAAGTTTTTTCATCCTAGATCAGTAGGCTGGTAATGTGAGAATGCATCATCATGTTTAGCTATATGTAATTTTTACATTCACAAGTGCAAGAGACTTTGTCTTTCCTATAAATCCCTGTGAGACCAGGGCTTCCATTCTTCCTTGAAAATGTCATTTGCATTGTTCTGACAGAAAGAAACTTGGGAACTTGGCTTGAATTAGTGGTATTTTGCTGGGAAACAAGCATTCCATGAGAATTAGGTTTGACTACTCTCTGCAAGAAATGTTTGCTCTTTGTAAGTTCTGTATTTACTGTAATAAAACGTACCCCAAACCTCCTAAAAACATAGGTGACTGGAAATAATGATCTGGGTTTTTTTTCTCCTTAATATTGATATCTTGATTTAATTAAACACTTGTTAGCTCTAGTGATTAGGGTTTGGCAATGTTAACAAAAATGTGCTTTTTTGTGTCATATCAGATAACAGACAATTTAAGATGTGACAAAGGTTTTTAACATCATGATGTAATTAAACTGTTGTGTTACATTCCTAAAGAAAATTCAGCGCAATTGTTTGTAAAAGCTGTGAAATAGCAGGAGCAATATGAAATGCAGCTCATCCGAGAAGCTGATAAAACAGACTTTGTCAAACAGTTAAGATGGGTGTTCTTGTTAAAAATCCGTAATATTAAAACGTTGATTAGATTTGTTGTCACTAAAGAAATAACTAAACCTATAAATGTTCTTCTACTTCTGAAACCAGAGGAAAGTATTTGTGGCTACTGAGATGGAGCCATGCCTTCGCGTATCCCCCTATCCCACAGGATCCATTTCCCGGGGGAGAGGGATGAACGATTCGATTAGAAGCAGCTCCCTCCCACTACCTGCACAAAGGCCGCCGACAGAAGGGCCGCAGCAGTCTGCTCAGGAACCACCTGCCGAACTGGTGCCCGAAGATGCCCGTCTGAAGACGCAGGCGGCGCGGCCAACAGCGCTCTTCCTAACAGGAGGGCAAAGGCACCGTGTCTCCGTGAGGGCTACCCTACCCTACCGAGCGGCAAAATAGACCGAGAGTATCTGAATGGGCCAGAGGGAACGAAGCGTGGATTTGAGTAGCACTCTACGTGGTTATCTGTATACGAGTCAGCCACCAGAAGTTTTCCTAACCTTCCTACAGTTCCTGTTGCACATCACAAACAGATTTTGAATGATTTTATACTGCGCTCCTACACAGTAGGAGTAGAATGCAGTATTTGCATGTTGCCAATATTTCAGTTGGTTAGTATTTTCCCATACCACCAATTTTTTTTTTTTCTTTCAAGTGTAAAGAATGCCTTGAAACTTCCTGCATTGATCATAAGACTGGTGTCTTTTCCACAATAGGGATTACTGTACCTGCATATCCAACCTGAGAAAATGCACCAAAATACTTAAAAACAACTTTAAGTACCTTATGCTTGATCTTGCAGTCCTTATTTAAGGCCCAGCCTGTAATCAGATTAATCTCTTTTGTGCATGCAGCCTATTCCCTGGGCAGAGACAACTCGTCTGAAATTGAGGTCCTTGCAATTGGAATTCTGTTTTGAAACATCCTCGCAATGGAATCTGACAAGATCGACTAACACAATAAAGGAGTTCAAGAACAGAAACCCAAAACCAGCTTCAGAAGCCAAAAAAGATTTTAAAAACCTGTCAGCACGTTAGAGAAAACAAGAGAGGAAACCCCCTTGCCCTAGGATGGGTTTAGTTAACAATGAATTTGTACCACGTATTTACAGTGTAAAGTGACATACCTGTTAGTACCTTTTACAGGGTTTTTTCGTTGCCGCCTATGAAACTGAGAAAAGAAGTAGCTGTAGGTTATCACAGGAAAGTCCAGTAGAGCTTTTACAAATAGGACACAAACGTCTTAGCAGACAATATCAGCAGACACCACCTGTGTGGTGATACTGATCAAGTGAAAATTTCAAGTTGCAGCGATTTGGGGAAATAAAATTTTAGCTATTAGTAAGTATAAATCATTGCTGGAACATTTGTAATATACTGTGCTTGTACTAGATGCTATGTTTTGACTACAGCAAAATAAAAGGTACACCTTTAAAAGGTAACTTTGTTCCTATATCAGGATTAGTTAGCAGGAATGCTGTAAGCACAGATTGTCACACCTGAATCGCAGGACACAGAATCCCTATGAACAGATTCTGAATTCATCTCTACTTAAAAATCATAAAGGGAACACTCCTATAGAAAAGCCAATAATGGCATTTCAACATTTTGTTTTGCACTGCCAAATTATGTGTTTTAAAATACATCTATAAAAACTGCAGATCGACCTCAGTGCAGGTAGCAGGGAATAATCCTGAATACACATTGTTATTTCTAGTAAGCCACAAGTCAGTTCCTCAGCAAATATGAGTAATGGAGTACTAACTGAATGTAGCTCTTTTTAGCTCTCTTTTCAGACTTTTAAGGAAGATGAACTACCGTGCTGTAAAGCAAGGATGAACTTAGTTCTATAAACTATCTTTCATATTGATGAACTTGACTTAACACGTTACAAATACTAACTCAATTTTGGGATTACAGCTCTTCCTCACCTAGACTTACTTTTATTAAAATTAAATAAAAGGAAGTCTATGTTCTGTGTGAAAATATATTTTAAAATTTTGTTACAGTTGTCAATACAAAACAGTGAGAAGTTGCAGAATTTGTGATACTTCTTCACAAATGATACAGTAATAAAGACCAGACTGGAATAAATAGCAGTTTGTCTTTGACTTCAGGCCCATCATCCTTACCCCATAAAAGTAAATCTTTCCTCACTGTACAAAAGGGTTCACAAGATAAAGTACGAAACAAATAATTAAATTAAATAATTTACATATTTTACGTAAAGCACCTCTGTAATATAATTTAGTGAAAGTTTATACCTTGCAATCATAGTCTTGTATTTTACAAATTGAAACATGAAGAAATGGTATTACATTAAGTTAAAAAAATCCCACAATACATTACAACATCAATAATCTTAGATCAAACCCACATATAATTTAAATCTCTAGTAAAAGAAGGATAACAAAGCTGATTAAACCTAGATAAAAAAAAATAATTATATGCAACTGATTATCAAGAAAGCACTTGAGATATAAGCAAGCAGCAGATACCACATTACCCCTTACATTTCAACACTTACTAAAGGATTGGAGTTTTCAGGGAAGGACCATTACTTGTAAGACCTTATGCTTAAGCAATATCACAACAGCTGCAAATGCATTTGTTAAATGTAGTTGCAGATTTTCAACTAAATAACAGGGATGCTTTTAAGGAGAGTCAGAGCTGAAATTGCTCCTCTTCAGACACAGTATGGGCAGCTACGGTGTAATCTTCTCCAACTGCTTTGTCTGAGATGGTGTGTGTTGTCCCAGCTTTCCATTAGAAATAAGGAGGAAATTCAAATTTAATAGTATGTGACCCAGCTCTCGTGATGAATAAATCTCCCCAAGTTTTAGCAGTTTGAATAAACAAACAAATGTTTAGATGCTTATTATAAGCTCTTTGATTTGCAAACTTGTGCTAGCTCTCTCATGAGAACGGACTTAGTGCAACTGCTGGTATTTCCTAAATCTGTGCGGGCCAGAAATAATGCAAAAAATATGCTCTTTGGCAACATTTCAGCTTTCTAGCAGCTGGCTAGAACCAAAGCACAAAGGCACGTGGAAATGGCAATTAAATAAAAAAGAAGATTTCTTTAAATGTGGAGAAAGATTCAATTTCTGTAAGTGGAAATACTCCTATCTATTGTCTGTCAATTTGTTTTTAAAAGTGGCATTCTGAAATTTAAAAAGGTACAAAGTAACTTTTTTTTTTAAATGGCAGTTCTGTGCTGTTATACTGAAGACATTTTCTTTAAAGAAAATATTTAAGAAGGAGATAAAAATGAACATCAGATTTCCTTAACACTTGGCACAAAACCTTCCTTTTTTTTTTCTTCCCCTTTGTCGAAGTACCTAGGGCATCCCAATAAATAAATAAAAAACCCCAAACAACCCTCAAAAAAAATGAGTAAGCTGTAGGTTTGTTGAAAACTTAAGTCATACCATTGTTTCCTAGGATTCTTCTCTATCCATCTGCTGTCTCTTGTTTTAAGCTGTTTGTGGGTACCTGGTGGCTAACCAGAGTTGTTCAGTGCTATGACAATAAAATAAGTTATGTTGAGAGAATCAGATCAAAATTATACCTAACAAGCCAGTAAATCTTTAATAAATTTTTAAACCTAAAATCTGATCACTTTATTTCCCTCCATAGAATGGGTATTTTAAAATATTAGGTGATCTGTACAAGGTGGAGATGCTGAAGGCCCCTCAGTAATAGATCTCAAACTAGTTCAGATTCCAAACTTCTAAAAAAATGAACACAAATTGAGTCATTTTGAAATCTTAATTGGCAAAAGCCTGCTGCAGTCACCTACTGAAGTAGCGAATATACTTCATTAAAAGTGTGATGTAGAAATTAAGAACTTCTTTTGCCCATTAACACTCGGGAAGTGAATTGTCTGCCCTGTGTCGTTCTTTGAAGAAACTGTGGGTATGTGCACAGTGCAGCAGTGTGGGCAGTGGAATCTATCCAGAATTTTAGGCTATGTTAACATCTTATTCATATTTCTGTAATTCAGAGATGCATTCTTTCCATTTTTTTTTTTCATTAAAGGTCTTCAATTTAATCTAAAACAGAAATCAAACTTCAGTGTCCAAGGAGCTAGTAAAAAAATGCTTGCTGGTTTTCAAATAACAAAACAAAATGGATCTGGAACAGGAAAAATGCAAATTACACACTTCCTAATGCCGATAATAGAAACCTGTTACAAGCAGCTGTTAATATTAGCTAAACATTATGCCTTCCACTGAATGATGCTGGTTTCAATTCTTTATAGTTTTGCTGAGAATTTAAGTATTTATTATTAAATTCTCCATGTTTTTTAAAAGTTTCAGTAAAGTCTTTTAGCCACTTTTGAGAACAAGAGCAGGAAAAATAGTTCTTGTCCACACCAACTGTCTGATTTTCCTGAGAAACTTCAGTACAGCCAAACTATGGAACACAACTTTGAAATTTGCCCTTTGCATAAATCTGAGCTTTGGGGGAAAAAAATTTCAGCTCATACTTTCTTTAGAAGATAAACTTAAAACAGTTGGCTGTTAGAGTTTCAGTATGCCATCACAGGATGGCTGATACTCTGACAATTTTTTTGAGTAAGCAGTATATTGCGTATCAATTATTTCAATGCTCAATGTCTTATGCCTAAACCCCACAGTTCCTTAGTGAGACACGGCTGACCTCAAGAATAAAGCAGCATCATTGCTAAAATCCTCTTGTTATTTCTGAGGGCATACTACGTACTGCTGTAAGACACAAAAGACAACCTCATCTCATCTGCTGTTTCCTGGTAAGGCCAACGATCTTCTCTTAATGAAGCGTTAGAAGTAGCTGTAACGTAAGGCTTATTCTTCCTGTTGCCGACAGGGATGGGGAGAGTTTTGTGCACATGCATTTATTGTTTCTATCCTGCCCCAGCTGGTCACCAAATTTGAGGCCCACGCTTCAATAGTTTACACTAAATATATCTGACACTAAAACCTCTGCTAATGACTATCGCCTGGATAAATACCGAATTGCTTTTAAACCTGTAATTTATCCAGTGTCTAGCCATGCCAGCGGGCCTGTAAAGAAACAAGCGTTGTGACTAAAGTAAGAATCATAGTGCGATGCTCTCACTTTATCAGTCTTACTTAATTCTTGCAGTGAAGGTTTAAGATTCTGAAGTCTTCAAACATGCTACAATAAAACAAGTATAAAGTGTCCTCCTGTGCCACTGAAAGCTTAACTATTGTGAAAATGCTAAGACTGGCTCCCGAGATCTTTGTGTTATGAAACAAATAGTGAAATAAAGAAATAATAATGTGAAGTTACCATATTAAAAAAATGAAAAGAACACAAAATAGCACAGTGTCTTGCATGCAACTGACACTTTTGTGTAGTACTCTCTGATAAAAGATCCTGTAAAATGGCAAAGTCAAGCAGTTTCCTTATGGCTTATTTTGCATCAGGAATAAGTACTGTTGTAAAATCAGAGTTTGCTCTCAGGAACGTGATAAACTTACTCTCAACTGTGCTCTCTTTCATAGTGTTACACAATTGACATCTACAAGCCCTGTTCTTGGTAATACTGTCACCTTATCCACTATGGCTGTATGGACAAGGACAAAATTTGGTGAAATAATCTAGCTAATACTTCTATTGACAAGGCTGAAGAAGGAATAGAAATAAATATATCCAAGTGGATAATTGGAAAAAATGAAACAGTATATTAATCAGAAAAGTAACAGGTCCAAACAACTCCATACCACCAAGATACTTGTCAAGAAAGAAGGTGCCTTTCCTATACAATCATTTCTTCAGAGTAAGCTATCACTGCACTAGAATGCTGTGCAGTTGAAATTCTTTTTTCTGGGCTAGGGTCAGATTTTTTAGTCTCTCCAAAACTCTCGCTAACTTGAGCTATTACAAGTTCTCCAAAATACACATGGTATGATATATTTTTCCTCAGGGACATTTTCGTATTTCCTTAAAACACTTTTGAAAAAAGGGTTCCATTGCTTTATCACATTTACTCTTCAACAAACACCCGAATAGAGCATCTCTGCTGTATTTTAGATAACTCTTCGGATTTTACTTCGTTTCATAAAAGAACCATCTTTTAAACGTCCTAATCCCAAGGTATACCAATATAATACTGTATGAAGCTGTACTGCATTTCATGGAATTAAAGCAACACCGGATCAGAGGTCTTTCAAATTTTTTAGAAGTGTATGTACAGTAATATCCAACCATTTGATACACCTAGACTGAAAAAGTGTTAGTTGGTTCTCAGCAACTACCATTAGCCAAAAGTGCATAATCTTTATGATTGTGCATAGACCTGGAAAAAATTTGCTGAATTTGTTACATTAATTCTATAATGACTAAGCCAAGAGGAAATACAATTTTGTTCATGTCTGTTACTTAACATTCTGATTTATTATACAAATATGTATTCCTTACCAATCTTCAAATTTCCAAATAAAAGAACCATTATAAGACACTTCATGAGCACTATGATCAGTATTTTTCTGTAGAACTCTTTCAAAAGAAGACAAAAGATCCCAAACCAAAAGAAGTGTAACACTCCAGTTACCCAGCTTTTAGATTTTTCATGCTCTGGGCTGAGTGAACAGCAGATAACTGTGCAAGTAGTTTTGCTCCCATCTGTTATTAGTATTGCTCTTGTCTTTAAATATTGTGGAAAAAAAATACTAAAAGTCCTTAATACATATCCCTGTAGATTTCCTGTAGTAAAGGGTGTAAATGTGCATCAGATTCAGTCTTCTTAATTATCTGAACAAGCTGAGCATGCTCTGTGACAAGTTGTCGGAGGTCAGCCATTTTTTGGAGAAGTTTGGGGAAGAGGAAGATGTCATCAGGATGGTTGGTTTGCAAGTGAAGTTTCAGTACATGCACAATGCTCTCCTGCATTTTTTCAATGTGTCCTACATTTACAAGACCAGGACGATCTGTTCTCAAAACAAACAAAAGAATGCATGTCATAATTTTATAATTATTCTTTAAAGTAGGCTACTTTATAGATTCTATATTGTAGGCTACAGTGTATATTTACATTATACACTGAGGGAAATGAGGCTCAAAATGAATCTTAAAAAGAGAAAAGAAGAAAAAAAAAAAAAGTAGTCTTCCTTATGCCTTGGCCAAATTTTTGTCAATGCCCACAGTTATTTGAGGAGAGATTTCATACTACTAAATACAACCTGTGCTACAAAAGAAAAAAGCCACATCACCCTCTCACCCCAAAACCCAGCAGAAGTATCCAGCCTAGGAATCCAGTTCTAATATTCTGTATGTCCTGATAATAGAATCCAAACAGTAAGGACAGAAGAAAAAGCCTGTGGCTATTTCTAGAGTTCTTGAAGTTTGGTAGCAATACAGCAAGACATAAATAACAGGCTTTCACTCTTGGTTCCCACATGTATATTTCCATAGCACAAGTTCTTGACAGGACATAGAGAAGCACCTATTAAGGATGTTTCACTCTTTCCAGTATATGATCTCATTTTCATGTAATACCTTCAAAGACTCTCCAGACCAAACTTCTCTGTAAGAAGTCTGGGATAACAGACTAAATATGTTTCTTTAAAACTTAAGGTAGTTCTACGGAAAAGGATGGGGAGGCGGGGACGGGACCAAACCCCAAAACATTTTGCCTGCAAAGAACTCTCTTGACTTTTGGAAACATCAAAATACCAACTTATCGTGCAAAAGTAATTCAAGATTTGATGGGAACTTGTTGTCTAAACTAGCACATGAAGCTTTTGACAGTCTACAGATTGTATCTCTCTTCTTGTAATTGCTGAGGATGCAGCCAGAGCAGTGAAACATCCTATGAGTTTGGCAGAATGCAAAAAGGCAAGCAGGAGCAGTTGTTGGAACTTTCTTGATCTTTTATTTCCCTTTCTCAAAATGCTTATGGATAGTTTTGAATTTAACCTTAAATATGAATGTCCTTACTTTCTGGGTGAAAGAAAGGATTATAAATTTTTATTATATTTGTGTTCCTTTACTCAAAGAGTTCAAACAACGGGCATTTAAAAAAAACAAACAAAAATCCCCATATCCTTAGGTACTATGAAATATTTTTTAAAAATACCATCAGCTGATATTTTTTTAATTAGCTAAGTAAGCTGTTTTTTTAAAACAGCCTGTGATATTAAAATCAGAACACATCAACAGAGCTGTGCATTTGTGCAGAACTCATTACATGATGCAATCAGCAAGCGTCAAAGATAAGCAAAGCTATAATCTGCACCTGCCTCCAGTCTCATTACATACTATTTTTCTGCCCATTTGGCAGATACAAGTACTGTTTCCAACCCAGCCTTAAACATAAAAAAAAAAAAATCCTCCAAACCCCAAACAAAAAAAACCACCAACACTCTTCACATCCCACTTTTAAAACCAGAGTAACTCGCCCTCTCTCTAAGGGAGGCTAAACAGTGATTCCAAGCAAGTCTACAATTCTGCAAAGCAAAATACATGATTAACACTGTTAACAGTTACACAGCATCTTCCATGAAACATGCTAAAAGGGCAAATGACATTGTTAATGGTAGAACTGAATCTTCAAGAAATATATAAGCTTCTCCATTAAAATTATTAATTCACATGAAGAAAAATTTAAAATTTACTACCTTAAAGAACAAATATGTAATGCTTACCTCCACAGCAAATGATGGCAGCAACAAAAAGGGATATATCGCTATCATCCAATTCTAGTGCATTGAATTTCATTGCAAAATCAAATTTCGGCTCCATTATATCACAGAATGGCTTTCTCAGGCTTTTTAGGAACTCCCGGGTTATAAAACCATTTCCATAGGCTACCAGCATCCCGTCCTTGTTCATCACAGATGCTAGCATGGCAAATATGGCTTCATAAACTCCGTATTTTAAAAGTGTCACTTGATCATTCAAGTCAAGATTGGAGAAGCCAGGAATAGATTTGGCAAATTCGGTAAGTTCTGTGACAGTCTCTACAGATGTACACTGGCAGCAGTGGAAGATTCGAACTTCTGCTTCCTTGTTCTGAATTCCATTGGCTACCAATTTTGCCACCAGGGTCTTCTCTGCCATACACAAGGTATCCATATCATGTATAACAAATGGCTACAGAGAAAAAAAATACTAATTCAGTTACAAAATAATGGTTATTAATCATTGGTCTCCTAAAGAATAGGAATTTTGATAAACTTTAACTTTGACGCTAATCAGTCTTCAACTATCAATAAACCTTGAGTTCTTTCATATTTCTGCATAAAGAGAAGCCACGTATTACAGAACTACAAACTGCAATATCTAAGAACAAGTCTGCTCTGCAAACAACAATGCAAATAGTAAAATGTAAATATGTATGACATATCTTTAATCTAGTTTTATGTAGTAGTTATAGTGAAGATCCAGAAGTACTGTGCTTAGTATGCATATATCCATCTCAGAGCAAGTCCCAGAAGGTTCACAAAAGACTTGTATTACCTTCTCCAGAAGTCCAGGTTATTCTGCCTACACTCCTATCGATTCCTAAACTAACTACACTTGATGCACATCATGATGCTTTCCTGAAGTATCCTAGGGGGAATACAGACAGTCATTTAATTATAGGACAGCATATTTGCACAAGAATGTGAACCCTGTACTACTCTTGCGTTTTATTATAATATTATTCATAGACTACGTCCCAGCTGATCTACCGCAGAAATTCAGCTCTTCTTTCTAGCTATAGTTAGTTCTAAGTCATCTCTAAACCCAGAATCCCACTAGAATGTCAGACAATACAAAATTTCAGTCTTGATCATGGTCTTTTCCATAACCCCCTTAGTTTAAAAAGGTATGTCCATTACAAACTGATGAGTCGATCTCTTAAAACATCATATAAAAAAAAGCATTCAGACCTTCTTAAGAACAATCAGAACTCAAAAATATTTTGATACATATCTGAAGAGCAGTAAACAAAAGAGAGGACAATCCACTAAAGAAAAACAACAAAACCCAATGCTTCCCAGCCTACCAAAGTCATGGCAATTGACCTTGAACATAAATCTAGTTCCATAAATGCTAAGCAAAGCACCTTCCCTGTGCTGTTTTGCTCATCTCAGATTAAATATCATGAGGAACACTTGGTGTTCTGTTAGAAACTCATAGATTTCACGCATTTCACATAGAAAACATGCTGTTTTCCCACAGTTGTCCACTTTTTAAGTGCTTATGGCAACTACATATTCCATCTCACTTCAGTACTCAGAGTTATACAGAACAGAACTTTCTATGTGCATATGGATATGGGCAGAAAGTGGCAAAGCAATAAACCCACCACATTTCTAAACCCTTTAAAAGATGTAGACTATCTTGTAAACCTTTTTGGAATTTATCATCATTTCACTATGCAGAAAATAGGTATGGCCAAGGACATAGGAGCTAAATTTAAAAATGATACCTTGTCATCATGAAAAATGCTAGTTCATTCTGAAGTGAATTATAATCGTGACAAGAATTAGGATTCGCTGAAATCAGCTATTAACACGGTGTTCACAAACAGATGGATTACTAATTACCACCAACAAACCCCTCTTTTTTTTTTTTTATTTTTCTGTTAAAAAGTCAAAAGAAAATTAAAATGTTTGTTTTCCCAAGAGATGATGAAATATCTTAAAAAAACTTCTCCTCTCCCCTGGATATTGAAGAATGAGGAAGCAGCCTGTTTATAATGTACTAGGTCTGATTCCTCATTAATTTTTACTCGTAAATTCACCAAGATACATGCAAGCCGCTATTAGCTAGTCAATTGGATGACTATAATCTGAGAGCTTTGATCGCATAAAGGCAAACACAAAACTTAGGGTGCAGTGATCTAGAATCCCTGCATGTATGATACATATTGTATCTTATGATTCTGACATGTGGTAACAAGCTTGAAAAGGATGTTATGCAGATACCTACTTGGTGAGGTGTTAAAGCATGGTATTTACTGTAGGCTTATGTCAGCTTGGACCCCAGAAAAAGTTTAAGCCTGTGCTTAATTTTAAGCATCTCTTTAATCCAGTGAAAAAGACTGGGATTATTCATATGTCTCTCTTTTAATGTAGAAGTCTCCATGCTTGGCTAGAGTAGACTATAATATGCCAAATTCCATAATTTAGAAGACAGCTTGCTTACAATTTTTATAACACTCATCCCCACACTCACACGGTTTTTATTATGGCATATGTAAAACCTCTTCCCTGCAAATTTTTACTGAAATTAAAATTGTTGGTAAAATAAGATACTTATCTTCTACATATAATTAACATAAATCACAACAGAATTTTTAAAAATATGCATAAAGTGAAATGAGTCAGTCCTTACAATGGTTATACAATTTCATGTGCTACAAAACAAAAAGCAGTTGATAGCATTAGGTAGACCTTGGCTAAATTATCCTGGAAGAAAAATAACCTCTACAGCATATGCATCTTCACAACCTTGCTTGCTTCTCCCTTTCAAAGTAACCATACAGTAAAGACCAGGAAGGCTGGGTGAGGAAATGGCCAGAACTGTAAACAAAGAATTACAAATTCAAGTTTTCTTTCCCCTTCTGGCATTAATATTGTTGTGATTAAAACAAAAGTCATACAGAGCTCCTGTACACCCTAAAAGACAACAGTATTTATCCTGGCATTTTCACCGTCATAATAGGAAATTCATTTTGAACCATTTCCCCCACCCATACCAAGAGGTATTCACATTCAGATGCCACTTTTTTTTTTTTTTGTTAAGAACTAATTTTCTTTCCCTTGTGTGTCTACTATAATTTAAGGTCATGAGCTACCATTTACAAGTTAATCACCTGGTTTTCCTAAAGCTTCCTATTATTCTGATAGTGGCTAAAAGCAACCATATTTACTACAGGTATTCTTCTTACATATTTCATCTCTGTATTAGCATGATATTTATTTTCTAAAATATTTGCTTAAGAGTTTAACAAATTATTATAATCACCTTATGTACTAGCCAGCTTTACCTTAAAGTTACAGCAAAAGTACTTACTGGGTTGTTATTAGTTTTCCCTGCAAGGATGATTCTGGCTTTAACCTTGTTCATATTGAAGTTTTTCAGGTAAGCATCATGAATTCTTTTGGCAAGTGATTTAAGATCTGCCATTTCTGAATCTTCTACATAATTTTCACCTGTTAGAATTTCTGCTTTCAACTTGGCCTTCTCAGACCTTGGCATTCGTCCAAAACGTATTGCTGATGGGAAGACATAATTGTAAAACAAAAGTAAGTTATACAAAAACCTATGCCTTTTACCATTGCTGATTAGGGCAGTAAGACTTCCTGTCTAGAACAACTGAGGTACAGGTAGTATCTTTATTATGATAAATGCATGAGTGAAAAAGTCTCATCCTTTCCAACATAGTGACTAATTATCAAGACAATATGCTAAACTGAAGGTAATCGGATGTTTCAAAACACAAACTGGTATCTGCAATGATCTAGAACACATGCCTTTTTCCTTCTACATTACCTAAGTAGTTGTATGTTGTTTTCTCCTTATTGTGCTCTACAACTCCCAATGTGAACTCAAAGTCCACCTTGGGAATTGTAAAAAACTGAGTAAGCTCATGTCAGGAGCTTGGCAGAGAACACACGCACCAGCTGGAGAGCTGCCTGGGGAGTTCTTCCACGGGGAATGCTGCAACGGAGTTGCGCCTGAATCCCATTGCTGATTCTGAACCTGCTGGGGCATTCACTTGTTTATGTGCTGAATGTTCAGTTCAACATATCTGTACTGTCTAGTGAGAACAAAACAGACCAGAGACCCGGATTTATGCTCAAAGGCTATAGTCAACAAAACCTCCTCCTAGGCCCAGCATTTTATGCTTCTTTTTTCATTAGATTAGCCCTTCAAGACTGCAAAGGATGAGAATAGATTTTGAGTATCCAATCTAGTCATAGGATATTCTTTTGAGAGGCAGGAGATGTGAGTTCGAAACACCACTGGGTATGGAGGTCTCCCAGTTCTTGGGCAAGTGGTCTTGCCATTTAGCAATAAAATAGGCATGTCCACATCCTTCTCCAGTTTCAGTTTAAAACTAAACCAGCTCCATTTTAAAAGCGGCCTTACTCTCTGATGGTGTGCAAGGTTTTGAGATGGCTGATACAGCTGGTTACTCTTACTGCATTTCAGCATCTAACCAGTGAAAGGACAGAACCTCACTGCTTAGACTAAGCAATTCAGAGCATGTGCAGAATTAGCCCTTCAACATGCCCAAGGAATTTTCTCATGACATAAGGACGTGTCTCATGACATAAGGAGGAGACTCTAGGTTTGATCTGAAATACAGTTTTGGACTTCAATGGAAGTCCAACATGGAAGGCCTGTTTGGAATCTGGTCATGGGTCTATTGGAAAAGTGGAAGAATATCTGCTCTAAACTGAAACTTAAAGTTTTAAGGTCATGGCTCTAAATCTAGTTCTAGCTCTTTTCCTGAGAAGTATCACCTGGAAGTTAGCAGTCATCTCCTTCCCCCACTGCCTTCCAAGTGTTTGCTGCAGTAAAACTGCTACTACTCCCTTCAGCTGGAGCACAGGTGTCCACAGCATTTTAGTAGGATGAAACAGCTTCAAGTGAATGTTAATTCCTGACAACCAGCACAGCTCCCTGCTCAACATCCTGCCCCCGAGATGCTACTTTGTTGGCTGGCACACTCTTCCAAATCTGCCGCTTCAGGAAGGTTATCACCAGTCTTGCAGAGACTATCAACCTTCTCCCAATGGACCTTAATCTCAGTCAAGGCTCACCACAAGGGAGCCAGACTTCCCCAGAATCAGAAAGTCAACTCTTCCATCGTCTCTTGCTAGCACTCTAGACAACAATGTCATAAGCAGCTTCCCCAACCACGTCCCCAAGCCAGCTATCGTGACTGCATAGTTTCCTTAGGAAGTTCTTCTCCTAACCCACTGCTTTTCACCTAGCCCAGCATTTTCACCTACTTTTCACTTAATCCCAAATTGCACCTGCTCCCAAGTTTAGCCGTGACACTATCAGACCTACACAGGGAAAGCAAACTACTGTCACCTGGCCAACCAAAATGTGCTTCCTCATGGCTTGGCCTCTCCCTCTTTACCAAAGTTGCTTAGCAAGCTACATACTGTGCATAAAACTGCCTTGTGGGTTGAAATTGGCCTGTAAGCCACAGGCCTACCAGCCTTATCTTAAATCATTAACACAAACAATAACATAATTTTTAAACTGGATATCTAAACGCTCTGAGTTTTTACCATTCCATTTAACGAGCAACCTACCAGATTCCTGTTCCACAGTCAGCATAGATCTTTTCCCTCCCCCCACACTCCCTGAACCATCTGCCCAAGAGCTGTTGCACTGTAATCTGAAAAATAATGAAGTCTGGTTTCCTACCAATTTCTGTCCTACATCATTCCCTTCCACAATGAGCTAGTTGTTCTCCTCCTACTCCTCTACAATCCCCTTGATCAGAATTCATCCAGTACTGAAACTTGTTTCAATGGGAGTAATGGTGCCAAAGTTCTGGGTGAAGAAAGCAACTAAATGAACATTCATACGGACAGACATCCAGCGCAATTGTGTAGAGCTCATAACAGTACATTTGGCAGCTGTGTATCAACTACATTAACTAGTCATTAGGGAAACTGGTGTCCCCCGCCACAATCTATACTGTAAAAATCTGAGGTTCAACCCATATGTATAAGCAAAAACGCTATCCAAGTGCCTGCTTCCAGAAACAGGCTCTGGGTAGGAACAAACATATTATTAAGGGCACTCTTACCTACCATTATGTGACATTCCAACTGAAAGGCACTTTTGAAAACGACAGTATTGGCACTTATTACGATTTTTTTTCTGAATTTTGCAGTTGCGATCACATTTATCATAGATGAGTTTTAACCGAATTGTTCTTCTAAAAAAACCCTATAAAAAGTTTGAGAAAACAATATGTAATGTTAAAGAATATTGACTACTAAACTTCAATCATACAGGTAAATTTTTTTCTTTTATTGTTTATTGATGTTGCTAGCAAAACAATACGTGAAGTATAACCTGTCCAAAGGTAAGAATCTATGCAGTGAAGTGGTGTGTATGAAGGCATGTATAGAATGGAAAACACGAAAGGAGAGAGTAGCTCTCAGCCCCTCTTTCTTGGGAGAGGACCAAGAGCCCAGAGTACCTGAGCAGATTTGCTCTTAAGGATTAAGCCAAACAGTCACATATTGCTTTTGTACGCATTCTCTCCGTGTCCTCTGTCAGAAATAACCTTCATCTTTCATACGTGTAAGTCACACAAACACACAGATTTAACACACCTTTTCTTCAGCAAATGTGAGGGGTATGACAACACAGCACAGTGTATAGAAAAAGCCAAGGGCACAAAAATGAGCATTACAGAAAAGCCTGTAACTCAACAGATCTTACTGTGATGTTTCAATAATGCAATGTAAGGTTAGTCTCATACTACGAAATCATAGGGTTAGCAAATTTAGAGACATGGCAACATTTTGCTTGACATGACATAACAACAGGTCGTTTAAGACTGTGGGATGCAATTGACTATGAACTGGCTCCCCATCTCTAATAGATATTCTAGCATTATTCTGTAAGATTTATATTGGAATTATCATATTCTGACACTATGCATGAAAGAAAAATGTATACATATATAATTATTTCTCTCACCTTACATTATAATGTAGAAAAAAATGGAAAACTAAAACATTAGAAGGAAAAAGAAAAGAATCTTATAATTCACGGGCCATATCATCCCAAAAATTATACATTAATGATAACATTAATTTGCTCCAGAGACATGCACTGGCCCCAAAACTACAAGAGGTACAATAATAAGTGATTCAGGCAAAATGTGGTGGAGATGAGAAATTCAGGATTTGTTAGTGTTATAATGGAAATATAGCAAACTCTCATGCTTCTCACAGCCATACTCCCAACACAAATAAAACACTAGTGGAGCAAGTAGGCTTGGCTTTTAGTCACAGTTTAGTGTTTTAAGTTGTTTTAGTGTTTAAGTAACTATATCCAGAAAAGCAGCATTAAAATTATCATTGTGAATTGCCCCTGCTTGATGAAGGTCTGGTATTGAGTTATGGTATCCAGTTACGGTACCCGAATGATTTATTTCAGAAAAAAGATCACAGATATGTTTATTATTTAAATAATTGTAATGGCTAGAATTATATTAATTAAACATTTATATAACAAATGTTTATCTTCATATAACCCTGTAAATAAAGCAACATGATTTAGGTTCTTAAAAAGAAAATTACGACTGTACCTTACAACCTTCACAAGCATGTACTCCGTAATGGTAGCCTGAGGCTTTATCCCCACAAATTCTACATTCAATGTTTAATGCTCCACTGGGTGATTCATCTATGCTACCTGGAGCTGTGGCAAAATTAATGGATGAAGGACTGGATGCTGGTGAAAGGGTGTCTAAAAGAAAAAGGAACACTTCATAAATACTATACTATCAAGATTGATACCATTTCTATACTAAATCCACACAAAAATGAGCTTATTCTAAAAAATAATCATGAGTTAATAGTCATTAAATGAACTAATAATTTGGCCATACGTGTTTGAAAAATAAGTAATATTTATATTAACAGTGCAAACACACACAACATACAGGGTGTACCCTGCTAATTTTGATGAGACGTATAATGTCAACAAACAAAAAGCCTTACCAAAGTAACCCTAATAACAAGAACTAGAAGGGTGATAATGGTTCTTGAGGATTCAATAAATATTTGCCACACAAAATAAGAGAAAACCAAGCTTTTGGGGATTTTCCTGTGTTCCGTTTTTCACTTTGATTTTTTTTCAAATCTTTCTCAATTTGATGTGAACATGAAATTATTTTATTCCACAACTTAAAATAAGTAACTAAAAAGTACTGAATTAGTATTTCTTTTAAATCAAGGAAATTTTCTTAACCATAAAAATGCACATACACCATCTTCACAAAGGACATAAATTTTAAACTGAAAAGCAGTATTCAACATATATCTACTGCTCAAGACAAATAGTACAAAATATAAAAAGAAAAAAAACCCACCACAATGAAATGGAACCCCCCCATGACTTCAGTTGTGTATCACAACATCCGTTCAACCTGTCACTCGCTCTTTCCAGAAAGGTTACTAACAGCTCATCTTGCTGTTATATCTTCCATCTCTTGTGCTGTAGTGTCGAGCATCACAGCATCTATTGCTATGATATGACAAGAGACATATTCCTAGCTCATGCTGAGTTACAGTTAAGATACACTTGAAGTCCCCTTGACTTTTGAAGAGCTACTCATAGTTTTAAATGATGATCTAAACTGAGGCCTAAAAAGCAGTTAGACAGCTTCTGTCTCTAAAGAATTTTCTCAAAGTGAAAGCATGCTCCTGCACACCAGTAGAAACGTCGAACAGGTATTAAAAGGAAGGTAACACAAATGTCTGCTTCTAAGATAATCCAGCAATAGAAGCCTTGCTTGGATATTTTACCTTTTCATTGTAATGGGAAAAGCATTTCTGAATTGTTGTACAATGAAATAAACTCTCCAGACATTTTACTACTAGATGAACACGTTGCAAAATTAACACATTCCAACTGTAATTATTTCAATTAATATTTCCACCTTATTTGAGGAAAATATTTTCTGAGGCCAGAATTTCTTTTATCTTCCATCTTGCAACTTGCACCACAAGACTTCAGCAAATTGATGGGTGTGTTATTTTAACAGAAAGATTAAGAAACACTCATGAATGTAGGTCAGCAAGTATTATGTTGGAAAAAGCCTTGGCATAGAACTCAGTCTGCATTGCCAGCACTGCCAAGCCCACAGGCATCAGAGTCATCAAGAACAGCCTAAAACCCAGGATTTTTTCGAAGTGTGATTCTCATTTCTTTTTACTTGCCTTATGGAATTTGAGCCTTAAAAGTTTACAGTTTCCATCTTCTCTAACAGCAAAACTAGAACATTTTGCAATGAACACTCAATACTCAAATTAGAATTTGATGGTAGAAGCTGATCTAGATTACTGTAGGACTTGTACACACACACACACAATTAAAAAACCTCATGTCTTAGAAGGACTACGTTATAAACGCAGCACATAATAACTTTTCCTGTAGAAGGCATCTCTCTAATGTGAAGGTCTGCAACCAAAAGGGACCCAAATCGTATTTCTACAAACATTCCTTTGGGCAATAGTGCCAAGAGGCAGGTCTCCCTTCTCCCTTCAAAACTCACACTATTGATTTCAACCACTTCAGCACAGAGGCACACCTCAGTTGTATTACTGCAGTTTTTGTAAGGTAAAATAGTGATCACAGCCTGTGAATCAATTTAAAGTAAGAAACCCCCAAAACAAAACATAATGTAAAACAACCAGAAAGTTAATCATAAACTGTTTAAAATGTCTCTACTGCTATAAGATTTGTAAACCCATGGTTTCAAAAGGAATACCTTACTGACATTATTGCAGCGTCCCATACTACTGCAGTTATTTCCATTTTGATCTCTCAAACAAAGCCTCTCACAAAGATCTTTTGACTAAAGACTGTGTAATGTATTAGCACTCTGAGACTGTTACTTTAACCAGGGTAGGAGTCATTACCTGAACAATGCTAGTCTTGAGAAGGGGGAGAAAACAGCATGTTCAAAACATCAGTACACTGAAATATACTGGAATTCTAGGCGAGTTTTTAAGGGTTGGATTATAAACTTTTGGCAAACATTTCACAGTACTTTTCAAATATATGTGATTTGAAGAAACTTTAAAAAATGGGGAATACCTTTAGTGCAATATTGTGACTTCCTATATGACTACAATACACAGTAACTTCTTTGCTACTAATAGCAATTTTTAAAAGTTATTTTGAAAAAGGTGTTGATACTAATGATAATTTAAAACAGCAACTTTATATTACAGTAATTTTTCAGTGACATTTTTCTACTAAATTAACTTTGGCCTTAAATATTTTAAGACCATGCTATGATCATCTTATATATTTCTAGTGTCACTTAGTCATAAACAACAATTATCACATTTTAAAAGTTTTTAATTTCTATCACTATGTATTTATAAACAAAAGTTTTATGGTAAACTAAAACTCTCTTACCTGTTATAACTGATCCATCAGATGCTGGACCATTTCCCAGTGACTGGAACTCTGTTAAACTTAAAGCTCCAGAGCTATCATCACCTAGAGACCGAGAGAGGTCTTGAATGTTCTCCATATCTTGTAGGAACTCTCCAGATAAAGGGCTGCCTATATCATCCTCTTCCAAAGGAGTAAGGGGATAGAGCTGGTTTTCAGTGTCCACCATTTTGATCAAGTAGAGCAGTCACTTAAACGTCTTTACACTGGTGAAAGAATAATTTAAAAAATTCCTGTATTTACAGTATCAGAATATTACTTTTTAAAAAAATACTTCAATCAGTTACAGCACACTGAATACATGAATTATAATCCAATAGTGAAATTATACAACATTCTGTTCCTCCAGAAGCTTTATGCAACACAAATCATCAACAGGACATGGAAAAAAAAAAAAATCCCCAAAATACTTCAATATGAATTAAAGTTATGACAAGATCCATCTGCAGATTGTTGTTTTCTCTCCTTTGCTGATAAAAGTTACATATTGTGTTTCTAGAGCAGGCATTATGCACTTCCCACCAAAATTTATAGAAAAATAACAAATGTCAATATGCATACATACTATGTTTGAGCAGTCTTTGCTCACCTTATCTAACAGCTTTAGATACGCTGATTTGGTCCTCTGTTCTCATCTCTTTTAAATTTGTTCGATAGGTCTTATGACACTGCAGAGAACAAAATACTGTCTTATACTAAAATCTTTGTAGAAGTGGGCCAAACTAATACTTTTTGACCTACTTTGGTCAAAGAACACCTTCAGCAAACGTACTCCAGCATATATAATCCAATATATCTGTAAGTCTTAGAGTTTGTTTTATTTCCTATAGTGAAATAAGTTTTTCAAGTTGCCTTCAAAACGAGCCACCAGAGTCATCAACTTTGAGTAACAGCACAGATTCCTAAGAAAACGTCACAATTTTAATTCTTCTTCTATTGACTTGTCAGGTAAGGAATTAGTAAATGTACTGCAGAATGTTACTACTGCTGCACAGATATACTTCTGCTAAAAGAAACTCATCTTCTACACTGAGTAACTAATACTTGTGTTACACTCAGTATGCGTACAAACACATACTGCTGCAGTCTTGTCCATGCAATGAATATGCACGGGCAGTTAGAGAAGCTCTGACTGTTACTGTGGTTACCACTCAACACTGGCCTTTGCAAAGAACATGTGTTCACTGCAGTTTATTGTGAAGCTTGAAACTGCCAATAACTGGCTATTTGGGGATATACAATTGCTGATTTTACAACAGAAGTGCTATGTTATGATTAAAAAAAAAAAAAAATCTTCCTTGATGTTATTTAAAGTTTCAAATACCAACTACTTTGATACCTACAACACTAAACATTTTATATTAAGAAATCAATCCTTTTCTTTGATTATCTGTGACAGATTCATCCTATGAAAATCAGGCATTTATTCTAGAGAAAAAAAAAATATTTTTTTTACTATGTAATTGACCAAAAGGGTACAGTTAAAAGTAACACGAAGTGCTGACTACTGCTTTACATACTAATGGCAAAAGACAGCCATCACTTGTATTCAGTTATATATAAAAAAAAAACAACCAACAAAACCCAAAATGTTTTGAAGCAAGATATCTACAATCAAGCCTTTTATTCCCAGGCTGATGGCAAAAGTCTGCCTTCAATTACATTTGCATAACTTTACAAGGTATTACACAGATGTAACTGAGGGCAGAATGACCTGCTCTAAAGACTAAAAGTTATGCTTATAACAACCTGCAATGCACACACAGTTTTAAAATTATTTATTTTTCCAGGTGCACTTATCAGGGCACACTCCTTTCTGCTACTTCATGGAAACCAATGATGCATATATATCACTCCTATAGTGTTTTCCAATGTGTTCATTACATGACTGTAAGGCAAAACAAACAATTTTAAAAATAAAAAGTCTGTATTGCATAAGGCTTGCTATTCCACTATTTGCATCCTTCCAGCCACTCAATGTTATTTAATGTATATACATTAGACTTGGCAAAACTTTCCTTTGATTTTCAGAGTATCCACATTTTTTAATTGTGATACCAAATGGCTGTAGTGGTACATCCTATGTACCCATTATTCATTTTTAGCCAAGTGAATAGACATAAAAATGTTAAACCCTCAGGTACAAGGGGAGATTGAAATTGTAGTCTAATCAAACTCTGACGATTAGAACAAACCAGTATGTTTTATATATCCTTGGGCAATTCATTACAGCTCTGTGCATCATTGTACCTGTTTTTGAAAGAAACTATTTTGAGGCTAAAAAAAGAGGTTACCTAAACAGTGTCTAGTTAGATTCTTTTTCCTGCAATTCATAAAAAGAATAGTTACAGTATTTAGCTTGTGAGACACATTTTTTCCAACTCAAATACCATTGTAGAGCAAAGATACAGATTCCACCCCCCCACCCCCCCCAGTGCTATACTTTACCATATACCTGGAAGGATAGAACTAAAGGAGTAGCAGACACAAACACACAGCAAAATCCAGAGCTTCTACTCATTTTACTCAGTTCACACACTAAAATGGAGTTCTTTATGAAGGTAAACACTGAAGATTTCAGGATCTGTCCAGCATAACTGAGATGGTAAAGTTTTCAGAAGGTTCATTGTATTTCGACTATTAAAACCAAGCCAAATACAATAGTCAGTTCTGAAGGCTGAAGACTGAAAGGAATCACAAATTAAAAGAATCATCTCTCTAAATATCTGATGTTATAAACCAAATGAGACAGAATTCCACTCTCCCTTCCCGAGCAGGAAAAAAACCAGACAAGGACCCTTAGTAATGATCCATTTGCCCAATTTCTTCAAAACAGGATAGTTTTAACTAGAAAAGGAAAATATGTTCTATATCACATGGTGTAGCAAATAAGAATATCCAGGAGACTAAGAATGGGAATTTATCCACAACTTCTAACACCAGTTACAAGACAACAGGTATGTTACTGTTGATTTTACTTGGACGTGTCACATTGCTACTCTATCACTATGCACAGCTTGGCTGTATTTAAAAATAACTGTCAAATTAAGTTATCCAATTTGATACATTAAATACTCATTAGGACATTGCACCAGATTGCCAGCACTGTAATAGAATATTTATAAGCAATACAAGAGTTTTCATCCACATCTCAACTTCTTTCTGAAGGGATCAGTTGAAAGGCTGGCGCAGCTTTTATTTTAAGAGCATCCAAGCAATGCTGATTGTGATGCCTAATTATGTTACAATGTAACAGAACATTATATTGGAAACTGAAACAAAATAACTCCTTTCGCAAAGAGGACTGAAGTGTAATTGCTATCAGTTATAGTCCCTGCCAAACTTCCATAATCTGAAACTCTTTAGTCAATTGTCACTTTCTTTTAAAACTCAACAGTTGTCCTGTCTCCAAGAACCACTTTTGTTTCTCTTATAAATCCTACCGGCTTGTAACCTGACCAAATATTAAGAAATTTGATACTCATAAGCCTGTCAGAAGACATAAAATAGAAATTAAAATGATTGTAACATACATGACCATAGTCACTGAAGAAAAAAATAATCAGAAATTATATGAATGAGGACTCTAAGTAAAAGACTACTTAAAAAAAAAAAATTAAAAATTGCCCTAATGCTTTAGGAATCTATGGTCACCTACCACAGGAAAACAGCACAGATCATTGTAGATTATCTGACAAAGATTTTATTGCTAAACCATCTGGATGTATTCAGAACAACACTTCCAATCTCATGAAGACTCAAGATGCAGAGTAATTTTGCAGATGCAGTGCCTTACAAAACATTACTTTCACAAAATATGAAAGACAAAGAATCAACTGAAAACATTTTTGGTTAACATAATTGGTTATTCTCTGCCAATACTTTCAATCTTGAATATCTTTGCACAGTTTCTCTGTTGAGGCAGCATGAACCAGCTCAGTAACGCCTGGAGCTAACTGCTGTTTGCTGTTAGTTATCCAACAGAGTCCAAAACATTACACGATGCACCTGATATCCCTGATATAACTGGAAGATAATATACTCCAGTTGAGAAATGAGAAATCACTTTTATTTATTTTATTCCTGAAAACAATGTTAAATTGCTATCCCTGTGACATGGCTATTTTGTGGTGAGGCAAAAGAGTAAAGAAACCTTGATGTACATTGTGTTTGTAATGATAGCCAAGAATAATAACAACTGTTCTCTGGCAATCCAGAGGCAGCTACCAGATTTGTCTCTGTAAGGAACCATCAACAAAAAAGCAAGAAAGGAATGGCAGAGCATATGATCAGCACTGCTCCTCCAGTGTGCTCTTCATGAAGTTCTCCCAGGCTAAAACAGTTTTCACGGCACAGAAACATTATATTCCTCTGCAGATAGGTAGCACAAGTACCCTGCCCCAGGATAGCTAGGGAAGTTCCAGGAGGCACTAGGCTCCTTATACCCAGCGTTACTTCAAGTTCCCTACTGAATCACGTACATCTCTCCAAGCATCACTTCTTTGTCCGGCACAAGTATTTTTAAAAGATAAAGTGAACACTGAAGTCTACCTTGAAACAAAACAGGCATTGTTTCACAGGAAAGCAAAGGAAAGGCTTGATAGCTGAACTCTGAACATGGCAACAGCTCTTTCAGCAGCATGCCTCCTATTGCCCAAATTGCACCATACCTTTCCACTTTTACAGTAAGTATTTAAAAATCAGCAGTCTTTTCAGCTGAATTTATATAAGAACAGCCTAACAGCTAGTGAAACATAAATGAAGTGCTTATTGTTTTAACTATTAAATTACATACCCTGTTGTACCTTCAAACACTACTAGTAAATTATAGCTGCTTAATAATTACAGCTCTTGTCAATGATTAACTAGCTACCTTAGCAAGCATAGCCATTACATAACCATTTCTGAACACTGTCAAAATATACTAATATTTTCATTACTGGAAAAGTTATCTTTAAATTTTTTTTCATAAGCACAGAAAACCTTGAAGTAAAATGTCTAAGTATTCATGCAATAAACCATTTGCCTTCTGTCTTCTCGGTATTTTTTGTGTGTTTACACATGCATATGCTTTCATTGGCAGGTTTCACTTAATATACATTGATCCTTGCTTCTATGAATATAAAGCTTCTAAAATAGAAAGGGTAATGAGTATGAAGTTCCTCTAAGTAATATTCACAGAGAGTATTTTGCTTTACAAAAAAAGCTGTACATGTTACAACAGTAGATGTGGTAGCTGCAGCATGATGATTCCACTCAAGCATCTGCATAAGCCAACATTTCTTCTTACTTTTAAGGCTTTAGAAAAATTCTGTGCCACAAAGACATTGGCAGAGGATTTTCTCAGTTTCCCATACAATATTTTAGTCTCCATACCCCCTTTCCTACACCCACATACAAACACACGCGAAGTAAACTGAAAACAAGAGAGTATGACATAGAAAAATAAGAATACAATTTCATGTAATTATGATTTTAGGGATAAACAGGTTTTACTGGTGCTCTCTCACAGCCTGTTATCTCTAAAATATTCCTATTTTCAGAAGTCCTCTTTTCCCTCCACCACACTGCAAATGCCCAATGAGTAACTTACTTACCTATAAACTTGAAACAGGTCTTAAAGAAATCACAGTCAGATTATCAAAGAAAAATACCTAAGCACACCACGATCGGTTATTTGCTTCATTTTTGGAATGGGATGGTGGGAGACTAAACCCCTGGCCCTTCCACATTTAATACTGGCCACACTAGGCATAATCCCTGTAAGGAAACAGGTCTCTCAGATGCAAAGGTCTCTGAGAAGCAGTACCAAAGTCTGGATTTACTGCATAAACAAATTGATCGTGTAAAGGGCTTGCTAGCAAATATCAAGGTTAAAGTTGAAACAATCATTACCTCTAGGTCACTTTGAGAACATTGTGGCTGAACACAGCACATTTAAAAACTAACTACCAGGTGCAGTAGATTCTTTTAGAAAACTTGGGTGTATAGGAAGAACCTGAAATATGTAAACTACAGGATATTTCCAACACCCTGATTCAACACATAAACAACAGAAAATAAAACTAACTGAAAATAAAATTTGGCACCTAAAATATGAAGTCCAGTCTCCTATCTCAGAAAGGATGCATGTTGTCTCCTCTATCCTGTGACATTTGATTCAGTTTTCATACTTTGTAACCTTACATACTAGTAACATTTTATATTTTACAAAGTATTAAGAACCTAAGACAAAGAGAATTTACTATGCATGAGTTGAAAAATTTTCATGAGCCACCTCTTCAACAAGCCTGCCAGTTGCACCCGCCCAAAAAAAACCAAAACAGAAAAACTCTGTTTTTTCCCTCTACACAGTTGTACTCCAAGATATCATATGCAACTTACAAGCATACTTGCCTTTTAAATAAATCAAAATTCACATACCCTAATTTTGAAGAATGATACTAAAATTGCAAAGTTAAACTCTTAAAAGTTATGTAATGAAAAATTCTATGCAACCTTGATTATGCTACCTTATTTTTTTATGCACTGTGGTGGAATGTACCTATATACTTCTCGATGTTCTTCTTTCCCCAAATCACTCCCATTATAATTAGGCAATGCATTAAACAGAAGTGGAATTACACAGCTTGTAAGGCAACTTTGCTTGTATTAGTCTGTAGCAGGAAAAAAAGCTGTTAATTTATTGGTTTGTCAAAAAGGAAGAACATTCTTTGTCTAAGCAAAAAGGGAGAAAAGGCAATCCTGTTTCTCTGATCCATAAGTACTTGCAGCACTGGAGGAACACTAGAGAATTTCCTGAAGGAAGAATAAAGGCCACAGAGGCAAGTCCACTGGCTTCAGAAAGTGGGGACCATGATGAGTTTTACTTTCCTTCCCTGAACACAGTTCTCTAATTGCATCAGAAGATGCAGAGATAACACACTTCTGATCTCACACGGGAAGAGTTGATAAAGCTTTGAAACACTGCAAATGTTTTGCTGGTTGATATTAGAAGTGGTAAAAACAATATGGGAATATTTTTTTGGTTTTGCATTACTCAGCCAAACCCAAGCAGAACTTGCTGAGCCAGGCAGCAGCATTTCTTTGGTCCCAGGACTTTCCATCCTGTTGGATTTTAAAATACATGATCCAAAAAGAGAGAGGAAAGGCAAGATTTTCTTACTGAAAATTAACAATTTTTACCAACTTTTCCGTACAAGTAATTAGCCAACACCATAAGCAAGTACCTTCAAAGACAGGACTAAACCAGATGAATTAACATGCTGTCAGCAGTAAGAAGATGCACACAAGAGCAGTGCTGATTAATGACAGGTCAGGCGGGAACAGTACCACACGAGCAATGGACTATATGTACATTAACACTAAGCAGAACTATTCTTCAACTAGATGTACTCTGTCAGACTGTCAGGAGCATATACGATTCTTCTGTGTTGCAGCACCAACTCCTATTAGCCCACCACGAGTCAAAGAAAATGTAATGATAATGCCAACGTGGCTTATTTAGGCAAAGTGTCTAGATTTTAAAATTAAGTTTATTTTGTGGCATATGCAGAACAGATATTTTCCAGCTGCATAGAAAGGTATGGTGGTGTTGCCAGAAACTCTTGTATCATGCAATATACATGATATTTGGCATGCAGGTTCCCACTAGTTTAACAAAAATCACAGTTCTTAGAATGTCACTGTTTTGTTAGTTGTTCAGTTATTTTTACTTCGAAAAAATAAGGAAATGACTTAATAAAATTTAAAAAATGTAATTTACAAGTCAGTGTTACAAATCCACACTTTTCCTGGTGCGAATCACTTTTAAAAGTAAAAACATATGTAAGGAAATACAAACATAAGCAACACCTGTAATGTGGCAAGAAGAGTATTACCAACAGAAAAGCATAAAATCAGGATACAAATTCTGTAGAGAAAACAAACAAGGGTTGTCAAAGAGGAGGTAACCATACTAAACATGAAAGGTTCCTTACATATTATTCAAGTGCCAAGCAGCCATAATGCAGAATCTGCATTAATAGAAATTTAAGGCTCTAGGAACATCTGTTTAACATTTATGTCCCTCCCAAGCAAAAATCTAAAACCTCAATCTGTATGATTATAAAAACAGTCAGTTAAAGGCAAGACTTACAAAGTCATCTTGGATTGCTAGACAAAATGCTACCATATCTCCTTATGAAAGAGAACTTTGAATTACTTATAACTGCAGTATATACAAAGACACAGTTAAAAATTGAGTATTTCCACCAATATCACAACCTACAAAGACCAAAAAGCCCAAAATATTTATTGAAGTGATTGCTTAACACTGCTCAGCTATGAAAATTTGGGCAGACCCTACATAGAAACAGACAGAAAAAGACAGCAAAAAAGCAACTTATCACCCAAGGAAGTGGGGGGAAGCAGACACTGAAAAAATACAGAGAACAATGACATAATCGCTAACACTCATTATTCAACTACTTTGCAGTTACTGAGCCAGCTTCAATCCCTGTTGGCATCTCCCTCTAGCTTCTTTCCAAGATTTAATGGCACAGGGTAGAAGCTACTTCATGGGTCCTGACTCTCTGAAGTGGAGTCTCATTGCCTAGAATATATTAAAGAAAGATAAATGTCTCTGAATGGGGCCCCTCATCCCCCTTTTAAATGCAACATTTCTGCTTTAAAGCTATGCAGCTGCTTTCTATACCTTCATGATTATATATTCACGATTTCCTCCAATGTTTTCTTTCAATTACGTAACACATTCATTATACTCTAAATAGTTCTAAAAATTGTTTTGCCAAGATTACTGTTTAAGAAGTAACTAATAACAGGACAGCAACAAAACTATTCAAGAGGTAATTAAACTATTCATCCCAAATATCATACCCTCTCACTTTCATACAACAGATGCAATTACTAATGGAGAAAAAAATTACAAAGCAGAAATTAATTTTCACCAAACAGACATAAGAGGGGTATTCATCTCACCTAATGTCAAGCACCTCGCTTGTGTTTGGGTTGAGCAGAAATCAATGGGACTTTCCAGAGCCATGACTGATCTTTGAGGCCACGATTACAAATTAAAAAGCGGTACTTTTCGATCAGATCATTTCCCTGATCCAGTTCACTGCAAAGCCTTACAAATATTTGTGCTTGCTCAATGGAGGGAGCAGAAATAAGTGGTTGGGGAGAGGGATACACGTGCTGCCCAGCCAACAAATACATGTCTTATGTGCAGCCTGAATCCCCTCTGAAGAATCCAGTGATTGTATCAACAGGCTGGGCCTTTAAACCAGGCACTTGCATTGCCTGAAGTAAAGCAGCCATGGCTCGTAAGTCTCTGATGAGAGCTGAAAACTGCTCTACAGATCAAACAGCATCTCTATTAGATTAAGCAGTATCATCTTTTGACAGGGCCATGGCACTGTCATATAGGCTGGGGAGATCATGCAGATCCTACAGTTATTCATCATCCTTCCAGCAGTAAAACTCCCACAGAAATCCAGTAAATGGAAGATACAGGCATTTACTCTGAGTTGAAACAACATGCTCCAATAAATAAATTAAATAAATAAAATAATAATTCCAATGTTGGAAACTCAAGCTGAGAGTAGAATCTAACTCAAAGAAAGACTTCAGCTGCTTGTGAAGAATAAAACAACATTCTAGCATCAAAAGGCTTTCTAATGGGAAATTTTAAATTCAACAAGCTCCTCAAGAACTTGGTAACTAGGAACTCAGTTGAGAACATTTTACATTTACATACATGACTTTTACACTGACTTTATATTAGACCAGAAAATATATTTCATCATATTTGATCCACAACATTAGACTACTCAACCTTTAGCAGACAGAGCTCAACTTAAGATGTAACCACAGTTCTAGGTTATCAGTACAATGAAATCTGAAGCCTGTCTTTAAATTAGCCACTGCTAACCCCTTTAACAACAGGAGCCAGATTTGACTTCATCAGCAATGGGACATAAAGGTTTTGCAACCTTTGCCTTCAGGCTCTAGAGACAAGACTTACAGGTCTATCACCTCAAGTTTACATCTATCTGAAGTCATGCTTGCTTTCTTCCACACAAATGGACATCAGATGCATCAAATGTGACATTACTCAAATTTGCAGCAAGGTCCTGCTAATAAAAGAAAAATCTATTTTTCCTACCTCATTTCAGTAAAAAGAGTGCAGATTGGGTTGTTGGCTTGAACTGATGTCAAGCTCAAATAGATTCAAGTCTGCATAGAACACCAGTATGACATTGAGATTTTTTTGGTTTGTTTTTTTCTCCTCTAAATGTGAGTTTTCATATCGAAAAAGTGGATACTTTGGTGGTTTCTGTAATTGGGAATAGGAATACTGGCATTTCTTTCTAATGAAAGCTGAACTGAAGCAAAAGTCAGAAGTACCTATATGTCAAAGTAAAGCTTTCAAATCCCTCTTTCAAATCTATGTCTGCTGAATCCTTTAAATTCTTGTAAGAGTTGACTAGTCAGGACTTCAGTATCAGTCAACAGTAATATTAGTTAACAAACTATATAATATTATATTAGGTTTATTGGTAACCTACAATGTTCTCCTTCACTTTACTGTTTTCTTCAAGTGTTTTAGGTGGGGTCTTTTCTTTGTTGGGTTTGGGTTTTTTTTTTGGTTTGGGTTTTTTTGCAGTTCTGGGTTTGTTTGTTTGGGTTTTTTTTTTAAACTACATTATAATCCAGTCTGATGTCTAGATGATTCCTGACTCTAAACCAAGCGAGCACTGTCAAAGACTTAAGTGGAAAACTGTGTTAAAGTCTTCAGTCTTGCTTCAACTTTTATTGTCAAGATGCCTAGAAATCCTGAAAAACTGGCAATTTGTAATTTTTTTTTCTTTCTCTATGTATCCTGCCTCTGTTTCCACTTTTGTAGTAAATAATGAGCTCTGACAGATGGTTGAGAATAGACTACAAGCTTAACCTATAGAATAAGCATACTATTATTAACATGACATTTAAAAAAAAAAAATCAGCCTGAACAACAGTATGAGGGAGGTTTATTAAATTTATTACATTAGTTATTAATGCATGCAAAGCAAATATTCAGACTGGAGTTAATAATATCCAGTATTTTTGAGGCATGATCAATAAAGCAAGTATATTTTATTAACAAGAGATTCAAAAGAACAATAGGATTTTTTTTTCTGCAAGAAACTAAGCCATGGCAACATCTTAGCAACCACTATGTTATAGAGTACTCTGGGTTCTCAGATACGTGCTCTCTTTCAAGTTCAAATACAGCTCCACAAGTACTACTTACAGTTCACCACAGCTTCTAATAAAAACCCCACTTCACTGTTACATATACCTTTACGCTTGCGACACACTCTCCCTTTTTCTTTTCCTCTCTCCAAAGAATCTCCACATTTTGCTCTTTATCCAGTGTGTTTCAATGTCAATATCTCTTCAAGTCACTGTCATATTCCACTCAAATTATTCCATACTTGAGCAACATTCAAATGATTACACATGTTAATCATAGCAGCCATAGCAATTTGTGCTTCAAACTTTTCGAGATTCTAAATCATTCATGACGGTATCTTGTAGGCAATGAAGCTAAAACAATATAGTGTATAGCACACAGATGCTCTGTGTGTTTGCTGAACACTTAGATGTGAAGACCACAACTACTGAGAAAGAAAGATTTGATGCATCATTTAAGAGGATGTTTTCTTTATATGTACCTTAAAAGCTAGGATTTGATTTATAATTGATATTTGAACCAATGCAAGGTCACATTCGGACAAACACGACATTTATGTATTTGCTATTTGATCCAAGGTCACATTCACACAAATGTGTCATCTGAGTATTTGCTATATTTTTATTACTGTGTAATGAACTCAAAGCTCTCTTACTTTCCCCATGTGTCCCAAAACCCCTTACCCATTTATTTGGAAGTCACCTGTTTTTTCTAAGTTTTGCAATACTCCACAAATGTCTGACAAGCTAATTACATAAGCCAAGATTTTGAAGTGATTAACAGTTAGGGATACCTTGACTTCAGAAATCAGTGCTCAGTTTAAGGCTAAATCTGGTTGCACAGTATGCCCAGAATGAAGAGAATTTTTAAAAAAGGAAAAAAACAAAAACCCCACAAAACCTATGTCTTATGAACTGCATGCACATATTTCAGATGTCTTAAACCATTATCCATTTCTTTTCTAAAAATAACATGTAAAAATAAGTTTGAGTGGTGAAGTCGAAGTTGATTCTGATGTGTACAGCATTTACAAACAGCCTACACATCTGTCCTAACATGCTGCTCACTGGAAACTAGATCCTCAAGACCAAATTGGAATGTTGTGATTGTTTCCTTACACATGTGATCACGGCGTCTCAGATTATGCAAAGTGGCTTCTCAACAATTTTCCAACTATACCCTGATAGTCTACAGAGACTTCATTTGTTGAAGAATAAAAATATCTGAGGGTAAAAGGCAAATACAAATTGCATTTTAGTGTGGTGACTAAATGATTATCTCCAATATAATCAATTTTTGAAGTAAATAAAATGTAAGCCCCTTGCTAAGTCTCCTGCAGAGTACATTTTTACTACATATGGTAAAAATAAACTTCAGAGGGTAACAAATTAAAGACATCTGTGCAACTAAAATTGTCAATTAAAATTATAATCTAATACATACAGAGGCAGTGCCAGGCAAAATTTTTGGCCATCTTCCATTAAACATATTGACTGTGCTATTACATAAACCTCTCTAACCCAGAAGTTTTACTTGCTCACATGCTTGTTAAAAAAAAACACAACAAAACAACCCCCCCCCCCAAACAAAACCAAAAAACCCCCACACCACAACATATATGTTCTATTCTATCCAGAAAGACATAACTTTTACAAGCAAAGCTGTCCAGTAACTCTTACTAACAAATGTGAAATTTTAGACACACTATATTTATGAAAAGGAAGGAAAACCAATTGTCACTAACTTATAGAGTCAAGCAAAGACTTTGACGCTCTTTCTAAAACCCTGATAATATTTCAACAATCTTTAGGGTTCATGTATATCTGTGGATACCTTAAAATGTGTTCTTATAAACCAGGATATAAGAATCTCTTTTGTTTTATAGCCACAGATCTTTATGTGTGATAGCAATTGGTATATATTGTTGGTAATTCCTTATTGGCAGGACTGGTAGTAACATAATACACTTTAGAACTTAGACTCCTTGCTGTGTTATAAATAAAAATACCTGCCTTAAGTTTATATTTATAGTAAAATGAAGGATAAAAACCAATTAACTAATCTTTTGTTCTGTGAGCATATTTATTATTCCCATATGATTTCAACCTTGCTTACTCTTTGACAGAAGAGCAAAGGAATGTTCCTGTGACAAATACTTCAGTAGAATACAGCCTAAGTCAAATCCACATATTATATATAATAATAATATATTATTATTCTGCCAGATAATCTAATATTTTACAGATACCAAATAGTTTTGAGTTTGTTGACTGGTAATGAAATTTTTGAAGTTGTCTATAATTTTGTGAGTTTAAATAACATAAAAGCTTGACAGCATTAAGTTGTGACAGTACTCAGATTTGAAAGGTAGAATTCATATCGGTTTTTACTATTACCAGCATTAAAACACTGGGAAAAGGGCAACTTCGGGGAGAAGAAATGAAAAAAGCTTTGACTTCTATTGATTTGCTCCCAAAGACATAAATTTTTCATACCACTGTCATTCCACATGTCACCCTGCTCTTTCCTCTTGTCACTATACTTACAGTTCGCCCTCCTCACACAGTGTCCCTGAACTACTGACTATGCAAACAGCAAACTTGCTGTAGCTGGTTCAAAGCTACATGTTGCAACTGGCTCACTAGTGCTCCTATGCTGATTGGGAATTGACAGGCCAAACAGATAATTGTTGAATTCGTATTGCATCATTTCCTCAGTAGGGCCAATAATGTGTTTTCTTTTCTTCTTTCTCGTTACCAACTTTCATAAAAATTACAGAACTTTAATGCCTTTGCAACCACTACTCCTCTGTCAAATTTGACAAGACTTGCAGTTTCAAAGTTAACGGGTAGAGGAAGAGGACAGCATACCATACTGCATATACCTGACTTTCTCAGGTATCTAGACTAAAAGAGATGAGAATACAATCCTGAAAACGGTTTCCAGTATAGCAGTTTTGGAGCATAACTCTCTTCCGAAATAGATCTGGACTTTTGCCCCCCCCCCCCCCCCCGGGGGGGGGGGGGGGGGGGGGGGGTGTGTG
>JANHGO010000039.1:34598638-34623974 GCA_024606505.1 Aquila spilogaster
TTCCAGTGCATTGAATTTCATTGCAAAATCAAATTTTGGCTCCATTATATCACAGAATGGCTTTCTCAGACTTTTCAGGAACTCTCGGGTTATAAAACCATTTCCATAGGCTACCAGCATCCCGTCTTTGTTCATTACAGATGCTAACATGGCAAAGATGGCTTCATAAACTCCATATTTCAACAGTGTCACTTGATCATTCAAGTCAAGATTGGAGAATCCAGGGATAGATTTGGCAAATTCAGTAAGTTCTGTGACAGTCTCTACAGATGTACACTGGCAGCAGTGGAAGATTCGAACTTCAGCTTCCTTATTCTGAATTCCATTGGCAACCAATTTTGCCACCAGCGTCTTCTCTGCCATGCACAAGGTATCCATATCGTGTATAACAAATGGCTATAGACAAAACAGTATTAATTCATTAATAAAATAAAAACTATTAATCATTGTTTTACTAAAGAACTGAATTTGGATGAACCTTTTAATTTTCATACTGAGCAGTTTTTAAACTATCAATAAACCTTGAGTTCTTTCATATTTCTGCATGCAGAGAAACTACGTATTACAGAACTATGAACTGCAATGTTTACAAGCAAGTCTGCTCTTCAAAGAAGAAAGATTACATTTGCAAAAAGCAAAATGTAAATAGTTATCACATATCTTCAATCTACTTTTACATAGAATCATAGAATCGTAGAATCCTTGGAGTTGGAAGGGACCTTTAAAGGCCATCTAGTCCAACTCCCCTGCAATGCACAGGGACACCACAGCTAGATCAGGTTGTCCAGGGCCTGATCCAGCCTCACCTTGAAAGTCTGCAGGGATGGGGCATCAACCACAACACCAGGTAACCTGTTACAATGCCTCGCCAGCCTCACTGTAAAAGATTTTTTCCATATATCTAACGTAAGCCTACCCTCCCTGAGTTTGAAACCATTTCCCATCGTCCTATCGCCACAGACCCTGCTAAAGAGTCTGTCCCCTTCTTTCCTGTAGCTCCCCTTTAGACACTGAAAGGCCGCTATGTAGTAGTTGTAGAGAAGGTTCAGAAGTACTGTGTGTAGTATACATATATCCATCTCAGACTAAGTCCCAAAAAGTTCTCAAAAGACTTGTATTACCTTCTCCAGAAGTCCAGGTTATTCTTCCTACATTCCTAACAATTCCTAAATTTCTATCACTTCCTAAACTAACTACACTCGGTGCACATTCTGATGCTTTTCTGAAGTATCCTAAGGAGAATACAGGCAGACACTTAAATATAGGACAGCATATTTTCACAAGAATGTGATCTGTTTATTACTTTTATGTTCATTATCAGATTTTCATAGACTACGTCACAGCTATTCTTGCATAGAAATAGTGCTCAGCTTGCCAGGTACAGTAAGTCTAAATCATCTCTAAAACCAGAATCCCCTTAGAATGTCAGACAACACTGAATTTCAATCTTGATCACAGAATTTTTCATAAATAAAACTCCCTTCATTTAAAAAAATATATATATATGCATTACAATCAGATGAGATATTGCAAAGGTCTTAGGAGTCATATATAAAAATGACAACTCATCATAATAAAAAATGCTCATGTATTCTGTGATCAGTTGCAGTAATGTCAAGAATTAGTATCCCCTGAAATCAAATGTTAATGCACAGTTCAGAAGTAGGTAGGTTATTAATTACCAGCAACAAACCTCTCTCCCTCTCTCTCTTTTTTTTAAGTTAAAAGAAAATCAAAATATCTTTTCCTGGAAGAGATGATAAGGTTAAAAAAAACCCTCTTCTTTCTATCTCTCCTGTTTCTACCATACCAGTTCTGATTCCTCATAGTAATGAACAAAATACCGTAAGTAAAAATTCATAGAGAACATTCACTACCTTTTTCAAGACCTTGCATAAATTATCCTGAAAGAAAATGAAACTGTTCAGCATACATGTCCTCGCAACCTTGCTTCTCCCTTTCAAAGTGACCATACAGTTAAGACCAGGAAGGCTGCATGAGGAAGTGTGTAGAACTGTTAACAAAGAATTACAAACCTGAGTTCTTTCCTATCATTAATACTGTTGGGATTACAACAACAGTAATTCAGAGCTCCTGTATGTCCTACAAGATAACAGTATTTAATCTGGTATCTGTGGCAGAAAAGCATTTGAAATTCCTTCGCCCCCCAAACCCTTTCATAATAGGATATTAAATTTGTACAATTTTCCCCACCAACACCAAGAGGTATTCACATTCAGATATCCATTTTGTTTTTTGATTAAGCACTCGTTATCTTTCCCTTACATATCTACTACAATTTAGAGGTTCCTAAAGCTTTTAGCGCCTAAAAGTATTTATATTTACTGTAGGGATTCCTTTTTGTATATATTTCATTTCTATATTAGCATGTTACTCATTTTCTAAAAGATTTGCTTAACAGTTTAACAAATTATTATGTCACCTTACGTCCTTCTAGCTTTACTTTAAAGTTACATAAAAATTACTTACTGGATTGTTGTTAGTTTTCCCTGCAAGGATGACTCTGGCTTTAACCTTGTTCATATTGAAGTTTTTCAGGTAAGCATCATGAATTCTTTTGGCAAGCGATTTAAGATCTGCCATTTCTGAATCTTCTATATAGTTTTCACCCGTTAGAATTTCTGCTTTCAACTTGGCCTTCTCAGACCTTGGCATCCGTCCAAAACGTATTGCTGATAGGAAGACACAAATGTAAAAAAAAAAGTTATAAAAAAACTGTGCCTTTTCCCATTGCTGAACAGAGCAGCAAGATTTTCCATTCAGAAAAACCGAGGTAGGAGTAGCGTATTTACTACGATAAATTCATGAATGAAATAGTCCTTTGCAGCACAGATGATGACTGAGACCTGACTGATGAAACTCATCAAGTCAGTATACTAAACTGAAGGTAATTAGACATTTCGGAACACAAATTGGTATCTGCAATGATGTAGAAAGCACGCCTTTTTCCTTCTACACTACTTAAATAGTTGTTCTCTCCTTACTGCGCCTTTTAACTCCTAAAGTGAGACTCAAAGACTACCACGGGAATTCTAAAAAAATTCGGTGAGGGAAGTCATGTCAGGAGCTTGGCAGAGAGCACACGTGCTGGCTGGAGAGCTGCCTGGGGAATTACTCGGCAGGGAGATGGGCCCAAATTCCAGTGCTGATTCTGGACCTGCTAGGGCTTCAGTTATTTATGCACTGGATGTTTGCTCAGTTCAACATATCTGTACTGTCTAGTGAGAACAGAACAGATCAGAGACACAGATTTACGCACAAAGGTCACTCAACAAAACTTCCTCCCAGACCCAGACTAGCCCACCACGACTGGAGAGAATGAGAGTAGAGTTTGAAACCTCAATGGACTAGGAAGTCTCCTGTTTCTTGGGCGACTGTTCTTGCCGTTTGACAATAGAATAAAAAGCATGTCCTGCATACTTCTTCAGTTTCATCTAAAACCTAAAGGAACACCATTTTACAAGGGGCGCTGCCCTCTGATAGTGTGCAAAGTTTTGAAATTGCTAGTACAGCTGATTACTCTTGCTAGCCAGTGGGAGGACAGAACCTCACTGCTTTGACTGAGCAATTCCAAGCCTGCGCAGAATTAGCCCTTAAACATGCCAAGGAATTTTCTCATGATATAAGGAGGTGATCTGGGGCATGACCTGCAGTGTAGTTTTGGACTTCAGTGGAAGGTCTGCTCTGAATCTGGCCATGAGTCAATCACAAAAGAGGAAGAATCTCCCTCCTAAAGTGAAACTTATACTGTAAAGGTCATGGCTGTAAATCCAATTCAGGTTTGTTTCCTGAAGTATGAAGTATGAAGTATGGACTGCAAGTCAGCAAACTTTTCCTTCCTTTTTGGCCTCCCATATGTCTGCCCCAGTAAAACTGCTGCTTTCTTCAGCTGGAGCACAGGTACCCACAGTGAAATCGCTTCAACTGAAGACTGAAGCCTGCTAGCCAGCACGGCTCTCTACTCAGTTCCTGTTCCTGAGATGTTAACTTTGTTAGCTCACATGCTCTTCTCAAGTCACACAGAGACTATACACCCACTCCCAGTGCATTTTAGTATCAGTCATGGCTCCTCACAAAGGAGCCAGACTTCCCCAGAACCAGGTTAACATTCCCTATATCACTTCCTAGGTCTCTGGACTACACTGCCATAGGCAGCTTCCTCAACCAGGTAGCCACCCCAGCTATCTTGATGGCACTGTTTCCTCAGAAAGTTTGTCTTCCAACACACAGCTTTTCACTTAGCCCAGCAACCTACTCTTAGATCACACCTGATCCCAAGTTCAGCCTTGACACAATCTGATTTACGTAGGGAAAGCAAACTGCTGACATTCGGACACCTACAATATGCTTTCTCCTGGCTTGGCTTCTCCTTCCCTTATCTTCTCCCCTCTTTACCAAAGTTGCTTAGCAAGCTACATACTGTACATAAAACTGCCTTGTCGGGTTGAAATTGGCCTGTAAGCCACAGGCTTACCAGCCCTATATTAAGTCATTAACACAAATAATAACATAGTTTTTAAACTGTATGTCTAAATGCTCTAAATTTTTACCATTCCATTTAGCAAGCAACCTACCAGATACCTACTCCATGATCTGCACACACAGACTCCCCCCCCCCCCCCGCAAACCATCTGTCCAAGAGCTGTTGCACAGTAACCTACAAAATACGGAAGTCTGGTCTTCTACAGATTTCTGTCCTATGTCTTTCTCTCTCACAATTAAATAGTTCTTCTGCTCCTCTGCAAATCCCCTGACCAGAATTCCTCCAGTATTGAAATTTGTTTCAATGTTACCAATGGTGTCAAAGTTCTGGGTGAAAGGAACTAAATTTACCATCACATGGACAAACAGACCATCCACACAATTGTGTAGAGCTCATAAGAGTAGGGCAGGTGTTTATCAGTCACTTTAACTAGGGGGGAAATGGGTATCCCCCACCACAATCTATACTGAAAAAAATACAAAGTTCAACTCATATAAGTAAGAATTAAAGTTTTCCAAGTGCTTGCTTCCAGAAGCAGATCCTGGGTAGAAACAAGCAAATTATTAAGGGCACTCTTACCTACCATTATGTGACATTCCAACTGAAAGGCACTTTTGAAAACGACAGTATTGGCACTTATTACGATTTTTTTTCTGAATTTTGCAATTGCGATCACATTTATCATAGATGAGTTTTAAGCGGATTGTTCTCCTAAAAAAACCCTGTAAGAAGTTTGAAGAAACAACACGTAATGTTAAAGAGCTGTTGACTACTAAACTTTAATCATGCACGTAATGTTTTATTGTTTATTGATATCACTAGCAAAACAACGTGAAAAGCATAACTTGTCCAAAGGTACAAATTCCCCACTCGCTGCAGTGAAGTGGTGTGTATGAAGGCATGTACAGAATGGAAAACAGGAAAGGAGGGATAGCTCCCAGTCCTCTTTCTTGTGAGAGAACTGAGAATTTGCTATTAAGGATTATGTAAAACAGTCACACTTCCCTTTTGCATCTATTTTCATCTATTTGCAGTGCCTGGCAGAAACAACCTTCATCGTTCACATGTGTAAGTCACATAAACGAACAGAATCAACACATTTCTATTCAGCAAATGTGAGGGGCAGCAATGCAGCACAGTGTGTAGAAAGAGCCAAGAACACAAAATAGGCATCACAGAAAAGCCTATAACTCTTCAGATCTTACCACAATGTCTTGATATTGCAACGTAACACCAGTCTCATACTAAGAAGTAATTAAAGGGTTAGCAAAGCTTTTTAAAGTCATTGCAACATTTTGCTTCACATGACAAAGTAACAGATATCATTTAGGCTGTGGAGCTTTCTGACCACAGCTGATTATGAACTTGTTCTCCACGTCCTCAATGCCTAGTAGAGTTTCTAGTATTATTCTGTAAGATTCATACTTTCTGACTCATACCTTCTGACATGAAGTATGAGAGAGAATTGTACACATAAAATTATTTCTCTCACCGTACTTTATAATTTAGAAAAAAAAAAAAGCAAAACTAAAACATCAGTAAAAAAAGAATCTTATAATTATCAGGTCATACAATTCCCCAAATCATATACTAATGATAACATTAATTTGCCTCAGATACGTGCACTGGCTTCAAAAGTACAAGAGGTACAACAGCAAGTGATTCAAGCTGAGCAGGATGGAGATGAAATATTCAGGATTTATTAGTGCTATAATGGAAATGTAACAAACTCGCATGCTTCTCACAGCTGTACTCCCAACACAAATAAAACACTAGTGGAGCAAGTAGGCTTTGATTTTTGGTCGCAGTTTAGTGTTTTAAGTTGTTTTAGTTGCTTAACTAACTAGTTCCACAAAGGAGGCATTAAAATTTTCATTGTGAATTGCCTCTGCTTGATGAAGGTCTGGTATTGAGTTAAGGTATCCAGTTACGGTGTCTGAACAAATTATTTCCCAAAAACGATCACAGACATATTTACTAAATAATTTTAATGGCTAAAATTATACGAATTAAACATTTATGAAACAAATGTTTATCTTCATATAACCCTGTAAATAAAGCGACATGATTTAGGCTCTTAAAAAGAAAATTATGACTGTACCTTACAGCCTTCACAAGCATGTACTCCGTAATGGTAGCCTGAGGCTTTATCCCCACAAATTCTACATTCAATGTTTAATGCTCCACTGGGTGATTCATCTATGCTACCTGGAGCTGTGGCAAAATTAATGGATGAAGGACTGGATGCTGGTGAAAGGGTGTCTAAAAGAAAAAGGAACACTTCATAATTACTATGCTAAACCCACAACAACAACAACAACAAAAGAGCTTATTTTAAAAAATAATTGTGAGTCAGTAGTGAATAATCATAGCCATTACGTGAACTTGGCAATAAGTGTTTGAATGATTCCTGTTTATTTTACCAGCAAAAACACAAACAAAATACAGAGCATACCTTGCTAAATTCAATGAGATATACACTGTCAACTGACAAAAGGCTGTACTGAAGTAACTCTAACAAGAACTAGAAGGGAGATAATGATTGTTCAGGACTCACTAAATACACTCCACACAAAATAAGAGAAAACCAAGGTTTTTTGGATTTTCCTGCATCCCATTTTTAACTTTGAATTTTTCAATTTTTAGTCAGTTCGATGCGAATATGAAATTGTTTAATTCCCAAACTTAAAATAAGTAACTAAAAAGTACTCAAACAATATTTCACTTAAATCAAGAAAATGTTCTTAACTGTAAAAATGCGCATGTAACTGTCTTCACTAATAACAGAAATGTGAAACCAAGGAACAACATTCAACGTGTGTCTACTACTCAAGACAAACAGCACAAAATATGAAAAGAAGGAAAAAAATCAAACCCAATCAATAAAATAGACCTCCCCTCGTGTCATCAAGTTTGTATTACAATAACCATTCAACCTGTCACTCACTCTTTCCAAAAGGTTATTAAGAGCTCATGTTGCTTTTACATTTCCACCTCTTGTGCCATAGTGTTCAGAATGAGATCTATTACTATAGTATGACAAGGGACATATTCCTAACTCAAGCTGAATTAGTCCAGCATTTGAAGATACACTTATAAATCCCACTGACTTCAGAAGAGTTACTCGTAGTTTTAAATGATGATCTTAACTGAGACCTAAAAAGCAGTTATACATATTCATTTCCTAAAGAAAATATTTTCTTAAAGTGAAAACATACTCCTTCACATCACTGAAAACAGATATTAAAAGGAAGGTAAGTGTCTATTTCTAAGATATCCAAGCAATAAAAGCCTTGATCAAATATTTTACCTTTTGAATATAATGGGAAAATAATTTCTGGAATATTGTGAAGTGAAATAAATTCTCAGTTTTATTAGTAGATGAACACGTTACAGAACCAACACCTTCCAGCTTTAATTATTTTAATTAATATTTCCACCTTGTTTGAGGAGAATATTTTCTGAGGCCAGAATTTCTTTTATCTTCCATCTTGCAACTTGTACCACGAGACCAGCAAATTAATGGGTGTGGTATTTTAACAGAAAGATTAAGAAACACTTATGAATGTAGGTCAGCAAGAATGACATTGGAAAAAACATTGGCACAGAACTCAGACTGCATTGCCAGCATTGCCAAGCCCACAGGCAGAGCCATAAACAACAGCCTAAAACACAGGATTTTTTTAACATGTAATTTTCATTTCTTTTTACTTGTGTCATGGAATTTGAGCCTTAAAAGTTCATGTTTTCCATCTCCTCTACCAGCAAAACTAGGATTTTTTGCCATGAACAGTGAATACTGAAAATAAGGTGACACTAGAAACTGATCCAAATTATTATAGGACTTGCACGCACACACACAAACAATTGAAAAAAAAAATGCCTCATGTCTCAGAAGAGCTATATTATAAAGCCAGTACATAGAAACTTTTCCTGCATAAGGCATATTTCTAATTAATTGTGAAAGTCTGCAACTGAAAGGGATACAAACCACATTTTGAACAAACATTACTTTGGGCAACAGTGCCAAAGGGCAGCCCTCCTTTTGCCTTCCAAAATTCACACTATGCATTTCAACCACTTGTAGCACAGATGCACACCCCAGCTTTGTTAGTGCAATTTTTGTAAAATGAAATAGTGACCTAGTGACCTCAGCCTAAAAATCCATTCACAGTTAAAAAATAAATAAAAACACATATAAACAAAATAAAAACAAAAGAGCATAAAACAAAGAGAAAGCTAATCATAAACTGAATGTTAAAATGCCCCTACCACTAGAAGGTTTGCAAAACCACAGTTTCAGAAGGAATGCTTTATTGATATAATTGGAGTGTCCCACTGCATTTCAATGACTTTCTGTTTGATCTCTCAAACCAAATCTCACAAAAAAATGTTCTAACAACTACGTAACATATTAGCACTCTCAGATTCGTTACTTCTACCAGAATAGAAACCATTAGCTGACCAATGCTGCTCTTGAGAAGGGAGAAAAAACAGCAGTTAAAAACACCAGTACATTAAAATACAATGGAATTCTAGCAGTGCTTTTAGGGGTTAGATTCTAAAGGTATATTTCACAATACATTTCAAATACATGTGGTCTGAAGAAAGTAAGGAAAGGGGGATTATTTTTTAACGCCGTATTGTAACTTCCTATATGACTAAACTACGTAACTTCTTTGATAGTGAGAGTAATTTTTAAGAATTATTTTGAAAAAAGGAGGCATTGATACTAATGATAACTTAAAAAACAGCAACTTCATGTTACAATCTAGTAAATTAATTCTAGCCTTAAGTATATTAAGGCAAAGTTATAATCAGCTTATATGTTTTTAATGTCATTTAGTAATAAAAAATAGTTATTACATTAAAATGGCTTTCATTCCTATCACTTTGTATTTATAAAAGAAAGTTTTATGGTTACCTCTCATACCTGTTATAACTGATCCATCAGATCCTGGACCGTTTCCCAGTGACTGGAACTCTGTTAAACTTAAAGCTCCAGAGCTATCATCACCTAGAGACTGAGAAATGTCTTGAATGTTCTCCATATCTTGTAGAAACTCTCCAGATAAAGGACTACCTATATCATCCTCCTCCAGGGGAGTGAGTGGATAGAGTTGGTTTTCAGAGTCCACCATTTTGGTCAAGTAGAGCGGTCACTTAAACTTCTTTATGCTGGGGGGAAAAAATAGTAATAATAAAAAAAAATATCAGCACTTACAAGAGCAATTTGTAGACGTCATTTTCTCTCCTTTGCTGTTAAAGCTTACATTCAAATTGTGTTTCCATAGTGGGTATTATGTACTTTCCACCAAACCACAGAAAAATAACAAGTATCAATACGTATATGTATTATGTTAGAGTACTCTTTTCACACTTCATCTAATAGGTTTAGATACATTGATTGGGTCTTCTGTTCTCATCTCTTAAATTTGTTCAATAGCTCTCATGACACTGCAGAGAACAAAATACTGCCATAATACAATGCATCTTTACAGATGCTGGCAAAACTAATAGTTTTTGACCTACTTAAGTCAATGAACTTACATCTTCAGCAAGAATATTCCAGCATATGCAATCCAACATACTTATAATTTCTAGAGTTGGTTTTATTTCCCACAATGAAATAAGTTTTAAAAGTTGCCTTCCAAACTCACCAATAGTGTCATCAACTTTGAGTAACAGCAAAGAATCCTAAGAAAGCTAAGTACTTATGTCACAAATTTTAATTATTCTTCTGTTGCCTTGTCAGGTGATGAATTAATAAATGCACTGCAGAATTAATAAATGCTGCTCCTGCTGCCAAGATACACTTCTGCTAAAAGAAACTCCTTTTCACACTGAGCAGCTAACACTTGCCTACACATACAAACATGTACTGATGCGTTCAATGAATTCGTGCTGGCTTTCAGAGAAGCTTTGGCTGTTCCCATGGTTACCACTCAGTGCTGACTTTTGCAAAGAGCCATGTTTTTGCTGCCATTTATTATGGAAAATGAAGCCACCAAAAACTGGCTACATGGAGATATGCAAATACCCCTCATTCATTTAAAGTGCTAGCTTATGATAAAAGCAAGCAACCAACCAACCAACCAAAAACAAATCAAAAACAACCCAACCTTCCTTGATGCTATTTAAAGTTTCAGATAGAACTAGTTTGATTTCAGTGACACTAAACACTTTATATTAAGCAATCAATCCGTGTATCTGATAATCTGTAAATGACAGATTAATCCTATGTGTGTAGGGTATTTATGCAGGACAAACCCCATGATTTTTTGGCTATATACTTGACCAAAAGATTACAGTTACAAGTGATACAAAGAGCTGACTATTGCTTTATATTCTAATGAAAAAAGACAGCCGTCACTTGTATTTGGTTTTATTAATAAATTCTGAAGATTTTAGATTAGCAAGATCCCTACAATCTAGCCTTTTCTCCCCAGACTGATGGCAAAAGTCTACCTTCAATTATATTTGTGTAACTTCACACATATAATGTGTAACTTCACAAGGTACTATTATATAGGTGGTGTAACTGGGACCAAAACGATCTACACTGTGGAAGAGTAAGAGTTATGCTTGCTACAATCTGTAATGTACATTTTATGTATATACATGTAATGCAAATTTTAAGTGATTTATTTTCCAAGTGCACTTAGCAGTGTGCACTCGTACTTTCTGCTATTTCATGGATAACCAATGGTGCATATGTATCATTCCTATGGTGCTTTCCAATGTATTCATTACATGATATTAAGACAAAAAGAAACCAAAAACAAAAAAAAAAACACCAAATCTGTATGACATAATAAGGCTTTCTATCTCACAATTCACATTTTTCTTAGCATGGACCAGCCAATCAATGTTATTTAAAATATATACAGTAGACTTCTCAAAACTTTCCTGTGATTTTCAAGGTACACACATTTTTGAAGTAATACCCAATGTCTATAGTAGTACAGCCTATATACCATTACACATTACTCACTACTCATTTTAGCCAAGTGAGTGTTATCCCCCCAAGGGACAAGAGGAGATTGTAATTGCAGTGTAAACATAAACTCTGGTGATTGGAGCAAAGCAATGTGTTCTGTATTTATTACAGTTCTATGCATCATTTCACCAGTTTTTGAAAGAAAGACAACATTCAGATCTGTAAATTATGTTCAGGCTCCCCAGAGAAAAAATTTCCTTGAAACGGAATAACTTTAGCTAGAAAAGGAAAAGTAATTTGACTATAAAGAGGATTTTCTTGGCAAGAATTGGCTCTTAAGTATCTATTTTTGGCAAAATCCATCAGGTTGTGTGACAAAGTAGAGAGTAATATTGAAATAAGAATAGAATGCCCCTTTTAAATCAATGTCGTGCAGTTACATTAATTTAAACATTCAAACAATGAGCAAAGAAGCAGTATCAAATAAAAATGTATATAGTATCATATAGTGTAGCAAATAAGAACACCTAGAAGGTGAGAATTGGAATTTATCCATGATTTTCAATGCCAGTTACAGACAACTTGGACAAGTCACATCGCTGCTCTTTTGCATAACTTGGATGTATTTAAAAATAACAGGTGAATTAAGTTATCCAATTTGATATATTAATTACTCATTAGAACGTTGTACCAGACTGCCAGCAATGTAATAGAATATTTATTAGCAAGGTAGGGATCTTCATGTGTATCTCAGCCTCAAGACAATCCAAGCAATAATGGTTGTGTCTCCTACCACATAGAGCACTGAACTGTAATTGCTATCCTCTACATTCAGTACAGAACTTCCATAATTCGAAACTATTTGGTAAAATAAATTCCAAATGTCACTTTTGAAGCTCAGTAGATGTCCTGACTCCAAGAATCTCCTTTATTTCTCTTGTAAATTCTACTGGCTTGTAACCTGACAAATACCTATATTTGATACTTAAAAGGTTGAGGAAAGACATAACATTTAAATTAAAACTACTGTAACACACATGATGACCATAACTAATGCTGAAAAATAGTAAAAAAATGATATGAATGACAACAAAACAAAGCTTTCCTCTTAAAAAGATACTAAAAAATTATCCTAACACTTTAGGAACACATAGTCATGCACGAAAAGAAAATACCATAGAATATTGTAGGTTGTCTGAGAAAGATTTTATTCCTAAACCATCTGCATGGATTCAGAACAAGGCTTCCATACTCATGAAAACTTAAGCTGCAAAATAACTTTGGAGATGCAGAGGCTGTTACAAAGCACTAATTTCACGGAGAGCGAAAAAGAAGTGACTGCAAACCTTTCTGTTAATCATCATTTGTTATCCTCTGCCAACTTTTAATTGTAAATATATTTGTACAACTCTTTGGTGAGGCAGCATGAGTTAGCTCTGGAAAACCCGGAGCTGCAGTTTGCTATTAGGTACCTAGCAATGTCCAGAACAGGTGTCTCCAACATTATATTACACATCTTACTCTTCCCAGATGTAACTGGAAGATATTATACTGCAGTTCAAAAATGAGAAATCACTTTTACATATTTTATTTGCAAAAATAAAAGCAAATTACTATCCTTTTGCTTTTTATTATGAGGGAAAGGAGTAAAGAATCTTGATGTACGTAATTTTTATAATGGGAGAATAACAGCAACTGCTGTCCAGCAATCCAAAGGGGACTACCTAATTTCTCTCCCCCAGGAGCCATTAACGAAAAGGGAAGAGAAGTCTGCAGGAGAATTTGATCAGCACTGTTCCATTGGTGTTCTCAGTCTAGCACAGACACTTTACCTTCTTCCTCTGCAGACATTGCACATATACTTTGTCTCAGCATTGCTGGGGAAGTTTTAGGAAGCACTGGGCTCTGCATAGCTCAGTATTACTTGCAGCTCCCTACTGAATCACAGCCATCTCTGCAAGTGCTGCTTATTAGCCTACCACAAGTATTTTTAAAAGACTGAGTGAATATTGAAGTTCAACTTTCAATAACATCGACATAATTTGATGAGAAAGTAAACGCTTGATAGCTGAACTCTGAACATGGCAACAACTCTTTCAGCAGTACAATCAGTTTTGCCCAAATTGCATCATATTTATCCGCTTTTACAGTAAATGTTTAAAATTCACCAGCCTGTTTAGCTGAATTTGTATAACAAACTAACAGCTAGTGAAGTATAAAGTACTTTTGTTTTTAACTATTAAATGACATACCCTTTTGTACTCTCAAATATTACTTGTAAATTACCGCTGCTTAATCATTACTACTTAAGTCAATGGTTAACTAGCTACCTTAGCAAGCACAGCTATTACATAACCATTGCTGAAGACTGCCAAAACACACTAGATCTTTCCACTACTGAAAAAAATCATGCATTTTTAAATCCTTTTTTTCAGAAGCACATATACAGAACCTTAATCCAAATCATCTAGTATGCACGCAACAAACCCCTTGCTTTTGTATTCTCTGTATCTTGTGCACGTTCACACGTGCACAAATTTTCATTGGCAGGTTTCACTTAATACGCAGGGATACTGTTCACTTGAAAAAAAAGTCTCTAAAATAAAGAAAGTAATGAGTAGGAAGTTTATATAAATTATATTCTCAATGAGTATTTTGCTCTGCAAGTAAAGCTGTACATGTTACAATAGCAGATGGTAGTAGCTGCAGTCTACACACACGTCTGTATGAGCCAGCATTTCTTCTTATTCTTAAGACTTCAGAAAATCCTGTGTCACAAAGACATTGGCAAGCGTGTTTTCTCAGTTCCCTGTACAATATCTGTCTCCATTCCCACGCCCACATACAAACACACACACAAAGTGAACTGAAAACAAGATGATATGACACAGAAAAATGAGAATGCAATTTCATGCAATTATGGTTGTAAAGATAAATCCGTTTTACTAGCACTCTCTCATGGCCTAGTATCTCTGAAGCGTGCCTGTTTTTTGAAGACCCCCTTCCCCACCACCACATTGCAAATACCCAGTAAGTAACTTACCTAAAAACTTGAGGCAGATTTTAAAGAAATCAGTCAGATTATCAAAGAAAAATAACAACTCATGCAGCAATCAATTTTTTTGCTTCATTTTTGGAAAGGGATGTCGGGAGACTAAAGCCCTCGTCATTCCACGTTTAATACCTGCACACTAGGGGCAATCCCTGTAAGGAGACAGGTCTTTGAGTAGCAAAGGTCTCTGAGAAACAGTAACAAAGTCTGGATTTACTGCATAAACAAATTGATCCCGTAAAGGGCTTGCTTGCAAATATCAAGGTTAAAGTTGAAACAATCATTACCTCTAGGTCACTTTGAGAATGTTGTAGCTGAACATGAAACATTTAGAATTGGGGGGTGCAGCAGACAGATGCTTTTAGAAAACTTAGGTGAATAGGAAGAGTCTGAATGAATAAACTGCAGGATATTTCCAATATTCTACTTAAATACATAAAAATAATCAACTGGAAATAAAGTCGGGCACCTAAAATACAAAGTCCAATCTCCTACCAGGGAAGAAACACGTGCTTTCTTCTTTATCCTCTGATAGCTTTATTACTTTGTGACCTTTCACACCAGGAATATTCTGTATTTTCCAAACCATTAAGAATCTAAATCAAAGAGAATTTACAATGAATGCGATGAAAAATTTGCTGTGCTAGGTCTTCATCAAGGCTGCCAGTTGGATGCATGCACATACACACAAACTGAAAAACTGTGGGTTTTTTTTTCCCCTTTACACAGCTGTACTCCAAGATACCACACACTACTTGTAAGTATCCTTACCTTTGAAACAAATCAAAATTCACATACCCTAATTTTCAAAAACAACACAAAACTTGAAAAGTTGAGCTCCTAAAAATTACAAAACTAAGAGGTTTATGCAACCTCAACTTTTTTAGGCATTACGATAGAATGTTAATGTATACTGCACAGTGTTCTTTCCCTAGATTGTTCCCCTTATGCAGTGCATTAAGCAGAAGCGGAATCACACAGCTTGTAGGACAACCCAGTCTGTATTAGTCTGCAGCAGGAAAAAAGCTGTAAATTTTTCGATTGATCAAATGGGAAGAATATTCTTTGCCTAAGAAAACTGGGAGAAAAGTGGGAGAAAATAAAATTCTTTTTCCCAGAACCGGACGTACTTGCAGAAATGAAGGAACACTAGAGTTTCTTGAAGAAAGGGTATAGGCCACAGAGTCTACTGGCTTACAGAAAGCGTGGAGCATGATGAAACGGTGAGTTTTAACTTTCCTTCCCTGAAGATGCTTCTCTAATTGCATTAGGAGATGAAGAGACAACACACTTCCCATCTTACATTGAATGTATTGTTACAACTCTGACATGCTGCAAGATGGGAATATTTGTTTGTTTTTATATTACTGAGCCAAACCCCAGCAGAATGTGCTGAGCCAGGAGGCAATATTTCTTTGGTCCCAGGCTTTTTCGTCCTGTTGGATTTTAAAAGACACAATCCAGAAAGAGAGAAGAAAGGCAAGATTTTCACACTGAAAATCAACAGTGCTTTTCCAAACAAGTCATTAGCCGGCACCATAAGGAAGCACTTGTAAAGACAGGATTAAAACATGAATTAACATGCTGTGCAAGTAAATCAACAGTAAGAAGATGCATGTGAGCAGTGCTGACTAATGACTGGTCAGGTGTGAACAGTATCACATGTGTGACAGACTGTTCATCGCACTAAACAGAAGAATTCTTCAACTAGATGTACTGTGTCAGATTGCCAAGGGAATACACATTTCTTCCATGTTGCAGCACCAGCTATTAGCCCACCACAACTCAGTTATTCAGTTATTTTTACAAGGAAAAAAAAAGTGCAGAAATGCTTTCATTAAACTTTAAAACATTTACATGTCAGTGCTAGAAATCCACACTCTCCTGTTCCAAACCACTTTTAAAATAAGAGTGTATGTACGGAGAAACTAAAGTAATCAGCACCTGCCATTTGGCAAGAAGAGTATTACCAACAGTAAAGCATATAGGATGCAAACTGCACATAGAAAAACTAACAAGGGTTAGCCATAGCCATACTAAATATGAAAGATTTTCTACGTGATATCTTAGTGCAAGGGAGTCATAATGTGGAACATTAATAGAAGTTTAAGGCTCTAGGAATATCTGTTTAATATTTACCCCAAGCAAAAATCTAAAACCTCAACCTGTATGATTATAAAAACACTTGATTACAGAAAAGATAAACAAAGTCATCCTGGATTGCTCAACAAGATCTTCTAATGAAAGAAAACTTCTAACTGTACAATGTACAAAGACACAGTTCAAAATTTAGCATTTGCAGCAATATCATAACCTACAAAGACTGAATAGTGTCAGACACACAATGGAAATTAGTGCTCAGCTATGAAAATTCAGACAGGCCCTACATAGAAACAGAAAGAAAAAGATGGGAATAAAAGTGAATAACCAGCACTGGAAGAAAAAAAAAAAAAACAAAAAACAACAGACACAGATTGAAAACAAGCAGAGGCCAATGACATAATCATTAATGGTCACTATGCAACTACTCTGCATTTACTGAGCCAGCCTCAATCCCTGCTGGCACCTCCCTGCAGCCTTTTCCCAAGATTTAGTGGCAGAAGGCAGAAGCTACTTCATGGGTCCTATCTCTCTGAAGTGGAGTTTCACTGCCTAGATTATATTGAAGAAAGATAAATGTCTCTGAACAGGGCCACTCATCCTCTTTTAAATACAACATTTCTGCTTTAGAACTATTCAGATACTTTCTATACCTTCATATTTATATAGTGATAATTTCCTCTGACATTTTTTAATTATGTAACACATTCATTACACATGTATAAGTAGTTATAAAAATTGTTTTGTCAAGATTGCTTTTCAACTAACAACGGAACAGCAGCAATTGACTGGTCTTTCAGTCCTGACTTCCAGGACTCTTCAACCAGATCATTTCCCTGTTCCAGTTTACTGCAAAGGCTTATAAATATTAGTGCTGGCTCAACACAGGGAGCAGAAATAAGCACTTGGGGAGAGGGAAACGTGCTGCACAGTCAACAAACAGCTGTATGTGCAGACCAAATCCTCTCTGAAGAATCCAATAATTGTACCAGCAGCCTAAACTGCTAAGTCAGCTGCTTGCATTGCCTGAAGAAAAGCAGCCCTGCTACTGAAGTGGCTGTTGAGAGCAGAAAACTCCTCTACAGGTCAGACAGTCTCTGTATTAAAAATCATCTATTGACATGGCCTTAGAACTTTCCTATCAGCAGCGGAGCTCATGCACGTCCCAGTTATTCACTGCTCTTCCAGCAGTAAAACTCATAGAAATCAAGTAAATGGAAGATACAGGCATTTACTCTCAGCTGAAACAACACACTCCACCCTCATCACCCCTCCTGTTAAAAAAACAAACAACACAAAACAAACAAAAAACAATTTTAAGAATTTCAGTGCTGGAAGCTCTGAGAGCTATAATCTAGCTCAAAGAAAGAACAGAACATCTTATCAAATGGCTTTCTAATAGGAAATCTAAAATTCAGCAACCCTCCCCGCCGACTAAGTAAACTAGGAATTCAATTGAGAACACTCCAAATTTACACGCATGACATTTACACTGACTTTATATTAAACCTGAAAATATATTTCATCTGAATTCTGTATTTGATCCACAACATTAGACTAGTCAACTTCTAGGAGACAGATCTGGACTTAAGATATGAAGAAACACCACAGTTCTAAGTTATCAGTATGATGGCATCCAAAGCCTATCTCTAAAAATCAGCCACTGCAAGCCACTTGAACAACAGGAGCCAGATTTGACTTTGTCAGCAATGGGACATAAAGGTTTTGCAACCTTGCCTTCAGGCTCCAGAGACAAGACTTACAGGTCTATTGCCTCAAGTCTACATTTATCTGAAGTCATGCTTGCTTTCTTCCACGTAAATGGACATCAGATGTAACAAATATGACAGTACTCAAACTTGCATCCAGGTCTTTCTGATAAAAGAGAAATTCTGTTTTACTTAGCTCATTTCTGTAAAGAATGGAGATTGTGTTGTTGCATGAACTGATAGAAAGCTCAAATAGTTTCAAGTCTGCATGCACGTATGGAATAACAATATGACAATCAGAAAGCTTTTCTTTTTCCTTTTTTCTTTTTCTTCCTCTAGATGCGAACTTTTAATTCAGTTATTTCTGTATTTGGAACAGAAAGACCTGACCTATTTTCACCCCAATGGGAGTTGAACGGAAACTTTTGTAAGAAATGGCTATATGTCAAAGTAAAGCATTTAAATCCCTCTTTTAAATCAATGTCTACTGAATCCTTCAAATTTTTGTAAGACTTCAATAGTTAGGAATTCAGCATTAGTCAACAAACTACTGAATGTTATTTCAGGGTTTCTGGTAATCAAGACTGTTATCCTTCACTTTTACTTTCTTCAAGAAGTGCTTTTCGTGTGTTTTTTGGCTACAGTACAACCCAGTCAGATCTCTAGGAGATACCCAACTCTAAAACAAGCATCACTGAAGTCTCAACTGGAAAATTTGGGGGAAAAGTATTTACTATTGCTTTGACTTCTGTTGTTGAAATCCCTAGAAATCCTGAAAAAATGGCAATTTATAATTTTTTTTCCCTTTCTCCATTTACCCAGTTTATGGTTCCACTTCAATAGCAAATAACAACCTCTGACATGTGGTTGACAATTGCTTAATATTAGATGAGGACTGCTCCAAAAGTAATATCTCGTATTTTATTCTGTTGGCCCACAACGTCAGAAGTGGATGTTGGTGGTATAACAGTAGAGGCTGAACCTTACTGACAGTATTTCATTACATTTTGTTGTTGTGCAACAGATGGTTCCAAGGTTCCATCCTTTGGAACACCACCCCTAGGAAGACAGGCTGAGAGAGCTGGGACTCTTCAGCCTGGAGAAAAGAAAGCTCCAGGGAGACCTAATAGCAGCCTTTCAGTATCCAAAGGGGGTGGTATTAGAAAGAAGAAGACAGACTCTTCAGCAGGGTCTACTGTGATAGAACAAGGGAAACGTTTTCAAACTGAAAGAAGGGAGATTTAGACTTGATATAAGATTGGTTTGGTGTTATTTATTTATTTTTTTAATTACAATAAGGGTAGTGAAGCACTGGAACACGTTGCCCAGAAGTATGGTGGAGATCCCCTCCCAGAGAAGTTCAAGGTCAGGCTGGATGGGGCTCTGAGCAACCTGATCTAGCTGTAGATGTCCCTGCTTATTGCAGGGGAGTTGGACTATCTCACATTTAAAGGTCCCTTGGAGCTCACATGATTTCACAATTCTATAATTCTATGACAGATGGCAGCAGAGGGGCAGCCTTGACAAAATGGTGTTTGACATGGAACTTATATGAAACAGAAGTGTGTCACTGAATTCCTCCATGCAAAAAAAATTGCACCTACTGACATTCACTGGTGCTTGCTGAACATCTGTGGAGACCAAACTGTGAATGTTAGCACAGTGAGGCAGTGGGTGGTGTTTCAGCAGTGGTGATGGTGATGTGAAAGACAAGCCACGTTTCAGACAGACACACACAGCTGTCACACCACAAAATGAAGAACTCTTGTTCATCACTGACAGAAATGCATAGCTAGTGGTAGTGAATGTGTTGAAAAATAGTATTTTGGAGAAGAGAATTTGCTCTGTCGATTAGTGTTATTGTGCTCCTCGTAGCTGTTGTAGTTTCCATGGAGATAAATAGGAGGCATTACTTCCAAAGTGACCTACACAGAATAGGCACATTATAACTAATATAACATTTCAAAAACAAACAACACCTGCCTAAACAACAGTATGGGGGAAGATTATTCAATTTACCATGTTAGTTATCAATGTACATAAAGCAAATATTCAGACTGGAGTTAATAATATCCAGTATTTTGAGGCACAAATACAGACATAAGTTGACTTTTTTTAACAAGATACTCAAAAGAGCAACGGGAATTTGCATCAGTAAACCAGTAAACCCACAGCAACAACTCAGTAACCACTATGCTACAGTGTAGTTGGTATATCAGAGCACTCTGATACGTGCTCTCTTTCAAGTTCAAATACAGTTCCCCATGTACTTCTAACAGCCCACCATAGTTTCTAATAAAAACTCCACTTCACTGTTATATATACTTCTATGTTTGCAACGCACTCTATCTTTTTTTCTTTTCCTCTCTCCAGATTTACTCTTTATTCAATGCTGTATCAATGTCCATATCTCTTCAGGTCACTGTTACATTCCACTCATATCATTCTATACTTGAGCAAGATTCAAATCATTACATGTGTTAATCATAGCAGCCATAGCAATTTATTTGCTCTTCAAACTTTTACAGATTCTAAATCATCCATGACAGCATCTTGAAGGTAATGCAGCTAAAACAATTTAGCGCTTTGCATAAATACTCTTTTTGTGTTTGCCAAACACTCTGAAGACCGCAACAACCAAAGATATTATGTACTGTTTAAGAGGTCATTTTCTATACATGTACATTAAAATCTAGGATTTGATTTATGATTGATATTTGAACCAATGCAAGGTCACATTCAGACAAACATGACATTTATATATTTGCTATTTGATCCAAGAACAAGGTCACATTCACTCAAATGCGTCCTCTGACTACCTGCTGTATTTTTATTATCACGTTTATGAACTCAAAGCTCTCTGATTTTCCCCATCTGTCCCAAAACTCCTTATCTACCCTCGTGATACTGTCTGACAAGTTAATTACCTAAGCCAATAGTTTGAATCAATTTACAGTTAAGGATACTTTACGTATACTATGCCCAGAATTAAAAAAAACTTGAACAAAACAAAAAAGATTTTGTGTGATTTATGAACTACATGCATATATTAGATGTCCTAGACTATTTTCAATGCTCTTTTCTAAAAAAAAAACAATACATAAAAATAAGGTTTAATGTTCAAGTCAAAATCTATTCCTATGTGTTCAGCATTTACAAGCAGCCTACACATCTGTCCTAACTTGCTCCTCACTGGAAACCAGATCCTTGAGACTAAATTGAAATGTTGCAATTGTTTCCTTGCACGTGTGAGTAATGCATCTTAGATCATGCAAAGTGATTTCTTAACGATTTTCTAACCATACTCTGACATTCTACAGCGTCATTTGTTGAAGGATAAAGATATACAAGAGTAAGAGGCAAATACAAATTCCATTTTAACATGGTGACTAAATGATTATCTTCAATATAATCAATTTTTGAGTAAATAAAATGTAAGCCTCTTGCTAAGTCTCCTGCAGAGTACATTTTTACTACATGTGGTAAAAATAAACTTCAGAAGGTTAAAAATAAAGGACATCTGTGCCAATAAAATTGTCTATTAAAATTATAACCTAACACATACAGAGGCTGTGCCAGGCTGGTTGTTTTCCATTAAACATGCTGATGATGCTGCAATATAAACATTTGCAATTCAGAAATTTTACTTGTTCGCGTATTTGATTAAAAAAAAAAATCAAAACAAAAAACAACACACAATTGTCCTATTCAGAAAGATATAACTTTCAAAAGCAAAGATGTCTAGTAACTCCCACTAACAAATGAGATGCTTTAGACAGAAAATATTTATAAAAAGAAATTAAAATCAATTGCCATTAAGTTATGGAATCAACCGAAGACTTCGGTGATGCAGTCAGAAGCAACTTCAAAACCTTCAATAATACTGCAACAGTCTTAAGGGTTTGTGTATATGTACAGATGTCTTAAAATGCATTCTTATAGACTAGGATGTAATAATTCATTTTGTTTTATCTCCACAGACCCTTACATGTGCTCTATATGTTGGTATGTATTGTCAATAATTCCTTATTGGCAGGACTGGTAACAACATTCTCCTAGGACTAAGAATTCTCACTGTGTTGTAAATAGAAATATCTGCCTTCAGTTTAAATTTAAAGTAAAATGAAGACAGAGAAACTGTTTTGTGATATCCCCATATGACAGCACCTTTGTAAAGAAATGTTCCTATAACAAAAATACTTCAGCTGAATATAACCTAATACTAGGCTTGATATTCTGCAACACAGTCTAAAATATTTTAAGGATACCAAGTAGTTTTGAGTTATCTGGTAACAAGATTTCTGAAGTTTTACATCACTTCATGAGTTTAAGCAACGAGATAAAAACTTGGCAGTATTAAGTTGTGACAGTATACAAATGTGGAAGGTAGAATTCATATTGATTTTTTTTTTTTTTTTTTTTTACTGTCAGTAGCATTAAAACACTGGGAAAAGGGCAAGTGTTGCAGGAAGAAATAAAAAACTTTGGTCTCTCCTGATTTTCTTTCAAAGTCATAACATTTTCATATCATTGTCACCCTATGTCACCCTATCATGTCTTCCTATCTTTACTTTTCTCACCATACTTCCAGCTACCTATCCCCATGCAACATCTCTGAACTACTGACTGAACAAATAGTGCACATATGCTGCAGCTGGCTCAGAGCTGCATGTTGCAACTAGCTCACCACTGCTCCTGTGCCAACTGGCAACTGACAGGCCAAACAGTACAGATAATTTTCAAATTTGTATTGCATCATTTCCTCAGTGGGGTCAATAACGCCTTTTCCTTTCTTCTTTCTAGCTACCATCTTTTATAGAAGTTCTGCTACTTCAAAACCTTTGCAACCACCACTCATTTGTCAAATTGAGGGTTTGAATACTTGCAGGTTCAAAGGCTATTGGAAGAGGAAGGCAGACAGTAATACACAAACCTGAATTTCTGAAGTAACTAGACTAAAAGATATGAGAAAATAATCCTGAAGATGGTTATTAACATAGCAGTTCAGAGACATAATTCTTCCGGTATTTCACTCCCCTTTAAAATACATATATGTTACAATTTGCTTTCATTGTTAGTTTTGCATTTACTAAGATCTGTAGAACACAGAAACTGTACAGTGGATGCCTGAAGTTATGTCAGTACTTGAAGTATTCTACAGATTTCCAGGGTCCTTCACTTTTACTCTTAATCATATACTTTATTAAGAAAAAGACAATTGGCTGTCCTTGAAATAGTGTTAAATAGTCACTTTGGCTACAGACTTTCAACTTGTAGGCAAAAATAGTAGCTCTTAGAGGGATTCTAATAACAACATTCTTCCCAAATAAAGGAAAGAACTATTGTTTTGAAACAATACTTTATATCCAAAAAAGAGAGAGAGAAAAAAAGGAAAAAGTTGGATTCAAGTAAAGTTACTTAATACAAGAAGGTGAAAGATTATTTGGATTCTCTAGCTTATTGTTTTAAGATTATTCCTTTTATCTTTAAGATAATACAAAGCCTTGACTGAATCTTACCTGTCCTTCAACCACAACCTGAGACTTGCAGTCTCCCCTTTCTAGGGCACCTATCAGACACAGCATCCTTACCTGGTAAACTCCCCAGTTTTACCATCTCTGATTTCATCATACAGGCCCTACCCTGAAAAATCAAAATAAAAACCCCACAGCTTTGCATCTGCATGTATAACTAGAGTAGCTCTCCTACAGATGCTCAGCACTCCTTTGAAAGGTACCTCTTTAAAAGGAAGACTCATCTACAGCTTAAACTTCCATCTTGGCTTGGTCTCCCTGTTTTGGCTTAGGACAAGTGTCTAGTTTCTTTAACAAATAATGCTGCAGCTTCCGATTAAGAAATCAACACTAAAAAAGTATTTTTGCCTCAAGTAGATCTTCTTTTCAGCCACCAACACTCTCCCCATCCCATCCCCATCCCCAAATCTCAGATTTCAGTTTTTGGCTTTTCACCAGCATGCTTAGCTTCAATACTCTTTCAGCTGTCTTAGCCTTCTCTTTCATAATCCATGTCAACCCACCCTCAAAACACCTCCTTCATCTGCTTGAGTCCTCCAGTCTTCTATCTCAGCTCCTCTAGTATCTGCACAGCTGCACTCTTCTCACCATCTGCAACCCCCTGCATGATTCGTCATCAAACATAACAGACCATGATTATTTGCTAGTTGAAAAGCTACAGTGGAATTTACATCTGTTTCTGGAAGAGATTCAAGAAGCCTGAATTTGCCTTCTTAGAGGAGAAGAATGCCACTGTCTATTTTCTGTGGTTTAATTTCACTGATAAACTTCACTCCCCTGCCCAGACATATGAGCAAGACATATTTGATAATCTGATTTCGACTTAGTAAGACTTATATCCAACAAAAGAGACTGACCTTCATACAAGTTATTATAGATTATGCCCCCTTCTTCTTCTGAAAGTTAATAGAGAATCCCAGTGAATTAGCTTTCATACTCTACCAGTAGGCAAACTCAAATGTCTTCTATACACAGCATCTGGAGGCTGGTTTATTTATTCTTCAGGATACTGATTTTACTTATTCTTTCAACATATTTTTACAGGCTCTCATTGCTCAGTGATCACATTGAAATTTAAAACCAAAACCAAACCAAAAATCAAAACAACAACAACAACAAAAAACCACACACAAAAAAAACACCTGCTAAAAATAAACTAGATTTGATTTAATGGAATGCCACAACTCAGAGTACCCAGAGTGCAATGTGAAACAAAATTCTTTCACTTTTCTTTTTTTTTTTTTTGATCAAGAAATGGTCTTAGTTTTGTTCCAGTAATTCAGAAATTCCTGCCATAAGAAGTTTTTCTTCACGATAATTCTATCACACAGAAACAAAGTCTACTATGAATTAACCTTGCAGACTGAAGTCCTGTCAACTGGTATGAATGCAATGGATCTACATTTTTTGGCAAATGGACATCAAGCACTTGTACTTCCAGGCTACTGACAAGTCAGATAGAGGATATACTTGGTTCACATGACTTCACAGTTCTAA
>JANHGO010000039.1:34633946-34651539 GCA_024606505.1 Aquila spilogaster
TGTCTGAGGCAGAGGAGTTGGGCTGTAAGGATAGCTCCCAGCTCAGCGCAGGGAGAAATGCCGAGACAAGGTGGGAGAGCAAAGCCCCGGGTCGTGAGGGGACGGTGCGGAGGAGCCGTGGCGGACCCTGTGAGCGGGGGTTTCTCCTCGAGTGCGGCCGGCTGAGGGAAGCTGTTCGGGATGTTACTGCGGGTCACGTCTACAGAGCAAAGCCCGAAATCCCGAATAAAACCCAGCAAAACCCCTGAAGAAGGCTTTGTAACGGACCTTTGGCTTCCCGAGGCTCTTAAATCTTGGACAGGTAACCAGAAGCATAAATACAGTGGTTTTAAAAGGGGGTCAGCTTCTCCCCTACCTCCGTTTCTGGTCTTTGGCTGCTTCGTGTATATTACATTTCTTGATGATCCCCATGGTTGTGGTCATCGCCGTACAAAAAAATACCACCAGCCTTTTTTAATCGTATAATTGCATTTCCACTTTCACGCTCTCACTCCATTTGGGGGGGAAAACCCTACAAACAAACACTTTATTACTGACCCGAGTAGTCAATAACACGGGTGCCAGGAAGAGAAACCTCCACGACCTATTTCAGATGTTATTTTATATGTACCAAGCACAAACACACGTGCAGCTTCTGCTTATTTTTACTCAATGGAAACCTAGTTTGTGGCAGTTCAGAAAGACGGGCCCGGAAGGAAAGGAAGGAGAAGGCTGTCCTGGAGGGTCAGCCCCTACTGCAGCGAGCACCATATTTAACGCCATACGTTTCTCAACCTTTGGGTTAAGCATGTGGACCTGGACACTGCAGCACTCCATACAGGAACAACAGCAACGGTAGAGGCTGAAAAAACACTAGAAAGCATGCCTCAATGTGAACCAATAAAAAGCAGTATTAATGGCAGAAAACAGAAGCTAGTGAAAGCCCTCACATTCACAGTAATTTAAGGCTTTTTCGGACTATTTCAAGCCGGTTCCGGTCACAGCCCAACTTTTCAAGAGGTAGTGCTGCTCCAAGGTCTGTCCCGAGCCAGGCCAACACCCAGTGCTGCAAGAATCGGCTGATTTAGGAAGTTAATTCCCAATTTTAATACCTACCTATTTCCTCACAGCCTGTGTGTAACAGAGCTCAGCTGACAACAAGGATCAGGGACTATTTCCATAAAAGATGTTATCTGAGCAGATGAGCTTTTCGTTCAGTTTGGTTTTCTTTCTTTCTTTCTCCCCGTACCCCAAACATACCCAAACAGAATAAGCTTCTGTGCAGTTACAAATACACATTGGTTTTCTTTGGGGATGTGATCAGCAATTAAATCTGTTTCACCTCTTGTTTGTCAAGGAAGCTGTGGAGAGCGAGGACGCTTGTGTTTGAGTTTCCATATTGAACTTTCAGACTGGATTTAGGAAGTCTCTTTGCACGTGTGCTTGTATTGCTTGTCCCGGAGGTCACATTATACAAGTGCTGCAGTACAATTCTCAAAAGTAAGATCTTGGTATGCTTGCAGGCTTTTGCCTTGGGAATTCACGCATTTTGAGGGATTCACGACATCAGGGCTTCGTTGTTGCCAGTGAGAGGCATGCCAGGCTGTCTAGGCTTTATCCTAGCAGTTGAGCTCAGCTAGCTTTTCTGAGGGGCAAATAGATGTTTCATACATCTTGTCCTGGCTCGCACACTAACACTGTCCCAAAGGCAGTAAAAACACAAAATATTTATTGGAATTTAAAATGAGTTGTGGGCTGTTTCCTGTTTATGAGCTGTGGGCTCCCCATCCCACGCTTCCTGATAACCAAACTCCTAGCAACCTCCGTCTACAGTGTGGTCAGTGAAGAGGACTGTGTTATCCCAGACATGGAGAAGAGCTGCATACATTTTGTCCATAAAAATGGCTGGTGTTGCAGAAGACATCTGTAGTGAAGGAGGAGAATGTATCCCGCATTTAAAATATTTACCCAGGAGACCGTATTGATTTCTTTTGTACCAAAAGTGCTTTTTAAGTGTAGATTACTGACTGGATTGCGTAAATTTGTATCGCAGTTCAAATCTTAATAACATACTAAATATCATAAACATCCATTAGCTATTTAAATGTGCAAGCTTTTAGAATCAGAAATTAGATTATTTACTAGGCTTTTAGCTGGAATAAGCTTTAATTAGTGTTATATTCTATTAATATGCAATAACCATATTACTATTGCCTAACAGCTCGACGGTTGTGAAACAAGCAGCCAGACTTGTGCAGTCGTTGATTTTCCATCTTTCCAGTAGCCAGCTGGCTTTGTCAGAGGTCTCCACAGTCATGCGCAGCATTTCTGTCACAAAATGTTTTCATTTGCAAAACAAAATTGCCTTTCTGTTTATTTAAAGGCCAGATATAGAGTCTCTCGTAACACTTCCGTGGAAGCAGATGAGCAGATCCAAGCCAGCACAGACTCATTCAGAAGTCTGGGAAACGGACTATACCAGCAAAAATTGGCAGTGCCTTCGCCACCTCCTACAACTATGGGTAAAATGCAGGAAGTGGGCTAACCCCGTGCTCAAATATTTGCTGTGGTTTCTCTTGCTGATCTGATGATAGAAATTTTAACAGACAACGTGCCTCATTTTTGCTGGGTCATCATGAAAGACTTCCCTAACAAAGTCGATATAATAAGTAAAATACAGCCTTCCCATTTAGCTATTTATTTGAACAGGAACTGCAGAGACCAAGCATCGCAGCCAGCATTTTATAAGCTGAAATAGTATACATATGGTTCTGTTTCTCTTTGTGTGACTACTGAAGTTTTACTGAACTAACATATACTAAATGAAAATTATTTTAATATTATTGATTTACTCTTCTTAAAAGAATAGAAGTGGCCAGACTGTCAAAAGACAACAAGTTTTATGAACAGAGGTCACTAACAGAAGTATAGAAAATTATTCGAGAGTAATTTAAGACTTTTTGCTTATAATTTTGTGCATGCTGAATCCTGCCCATTTGTGCCTGGTCAAAATAAGTCAAAGCCAACAGTCCCATGTGATAATGAACAGGAGATGATTACATCTGATTTAAGTTAATACGTGGGTTACGTGCATACACTATGCAAGCTATTGTTAAAAGAGCAGTTCTCTCACCAAATCAACCCCCTTAAAAAAAAACACAAAACCAAGCAAACTGGTGAAACAGAGGAGACTAGTGAGATTTATCTGTCCTGACCTTTCATTATGAAGCTCTGTCCCAGCATAGCAGTCTTGGTACAGAAACATCCATGCTACTTCGCTTTGTTGTTGGTTTTAGGGCAGGTTCGTTTTGAGGGTTGGTTGGTTTTAGATGCACATCTCTCTCCTGGATTAGAACGAAGCTCTAAGGCTAAAGGTGATAAATGAAAACATTTTAAGATAAATCATATGAGGCTCATCTGCCTCATTTTAATATGACAGGTTTTGGATGGAACCAGGATGCAAGTTACAGGTTTACACAAGTCTAATGTTCCACAAAACTATTTAGACATCACTGGATATATATATTTTTTTTTAAATCTAAGCTGATATTATATTGCCCAACAAAACAAGCAATTAAAGTTGTTATTCATATTTAATTTTTGTTAGAGATCTTTACCATGCCACCCCATCAATGTAAGGTATGGACTCAGTTATTCAGATAATTTCTATCCATATTTGAAAGTTACTTTGCTCGTTACTCTTTACTTACTAGTGAAATAATTCATTATTTGTCAGAGTGTCAAGATCAAACATTCCAGATGTCTGTACATTTCTTCCTGTGTCAAAAAGACTAAGAACAGTTGCATGTAAGATCATGGTGCTTTAAACTTATCAATTAACCCTTAACCCAGAATATTTAGAATTTCTCTAATAACCGATACTCTTTTTATGCTGGCGTTGTCATCATCGCTATGGGTAGCTATATGATTGGCAGCAATGTTGAGAATTGTTGAATTAACATTTTGTTAATGTGACAGTTGTGTCCCCCCCCTCATTATTACTGTCAGTTTGCTTCATTTCTCCATTTTAGTACAAAAGTTCTTTAAAGAAAGACTATTAGCAGTGAGCAAGCACCTTTCTTACAGTAATGCAGGATGCAGCATTAAGGGTGAACTGAAAGAGAGGGGGAAAACAGTACTCCCCCCAAGCTTTTTCTGAGGGGAAGCCCACACTTGAGCCTTCTGCAGGATGTGAAGGAACCATAGGGGAAACTGACAACTTGAAAACAGTTTATGGGAATAAAACTCAACTGTGCCGTTCTTTTCCAACATGCCCCCCCCCCCCCTTCTTATCTGAATTGTTTCTTCCTCCAGTGTAAAATTCCCTTTCCATACATTTATTTTTGTACTGGACACTGTATTACCAGATTCAGCAGGATTTAGCAGATTTATTTATGGTTTTATTGTCCCTGAGAACTGCTAAAAAATCAGTTAGACTTAGTGTAATAAAATACACAATTTCAGAAAACAAATCACTGCTCAGGATCTTGAATTAGGGAGAAGATTTGTTATTCTGTTACTCGGTTTTTTTGCTCCTTCCTTTGATGCTCATGGTACTTGCCATGATGTGTCACTGAAGGGATAACAGTTTCCTCCCATGTGTAAATTTTTTTCCTATTATTCTTGGAAATAGAGGTACTCCTAATTTAATTAATTCTTCATTTAATTGCTTAATGTATTTTAATTTATCAATCCCTGTATTTCTATTGAAATACTAATTCTACTGAAATACTATTTCTACTGAGTGCTCTTTGAATGTTTCCTATTTCAAAGAAAGAGTTCCTTTTCTTATCCAGGCTTCTCACTTCTTCCTACTTTTGCTCTGTTGGCTCAATGAAGTCTTTGTTGCCCCTTTTTCCCCAATCTCAGTTTCACATTAGGTGTTTTATCTGTCTCACTGAGATTCTCTTCCTGGGCGACATCTTTAAAATCTCTCCCTGTCATCACCACCGTAACTGTGATTCATATCTTATTCATTAGCTGACTATTGCAACACCTTTTCTGGCCTCCATTCTTCCGCCTCTCCAGCAAAAGCTATCTTTTACAGTTCCTCTCAAGTCTCTTTACTATTTACATCAACTCTGTACCTCTCTCTGATGTCTGCTTCCAATTCCCAAACCTTCTTTCCTGTAATCCCCTGTGCTCTCCCTACTGTCCTTTAACAATCATACAGAAAACCTGCCCTTTCCCTGAAGAGCTTGTATATTACCAAGACATACTGGAACAAAAAAAGCAAGAAAGAATATATGGTGGTACCTGTTTCTTAACACAATTATTAGCAACTTCTGCTTGGTTTTCTTTAAAATGTGTCCTTCTATACACTTCTGCAGCATGTATGTGCTCCCTTGCATGCCTAGATTAGCTTACGCTGTAACTGGTAAATTCTCCCTGCATACTTCGATCAATACTTATTTATTCTTGTCTGGCTTCAGTTGTAGCCTTAATCTAAGCATCAGTAGTTTCTGCAACTTTGCTCATGTTTTATGCAGATTTCAAGAAGGAATTACCATGTAAATGTCAGCTTGCTGTGATCTCATCTCTTTGTAAATAATTCAGTCCAAGTGCAGAAATTAAAACTGAAGCTGGAACTTATGTTTGCCTCCATACTAGGTACGTACACTTCAGACAAAGTTCTTCAGGCACCAAAGGTGTGAGGATGCTTATTTAGTGAGCAGATGCAGTGATTTTAAAAGTTGTGTTATTGCCAGAGCACCCAAGGAGAGTCAGTGTGATTCACGTGTATGTATATTTGTTTTGGTGCAAAGTCCAGTGGCTTTTGAAGGTGAGTTAAAAGCTAAGCTGTTTTGTTTTTTTTTACTGAGGCAATTAAAGGGAAAGTACAGGTTGCATGCTGCTTTCAGAGTGGTAGCACGTGGTGAGCAGGTAGGATACCCATGGGGCAGCAATGGTACTTTGTATCCATGCCAGTACATTTCCCAGAGCTCATCTAATCACAATTTTGCAGTCCTCCAAGATCGTTAATGCAAGCAGTTTCTTTTCCTGTTGGCTTGTACTACTGCAAATGCAGATTTATAAAGCCCCTAAGATTTTTTTTCCCCCCTTGGAGAAAGGACAAGTATTTGTCTCATACTATCAAGTAAAAATTTTGAGTTTGGGTTCTAGGGTGTGTAAATCTGAGACTTACTCAAAGCAATTAGCTGAGTAACTATTCAGCTTAAATTGTTTTCCTACCCTGTTTCCAGGCCATGACTAACACTCACTGTGCTACACCCAGTCTTTTTCAGCATTCACCACCGATATACTGAGTGTATGCTAGAACCGCCTTGTATGAAGAACAGTCATATATTTCATTTCTGGGCTCTTTGCTCAATCATTGCATATCTACAGGTCAGATTTTTAAACAAAAGCAACACATGTATAGCTGGGCTGATGCTTTGCAGGTACCAATTTTTCCTTCACGCTTCAGCTGTCCATGTTATTGTCCAAGTATTTCTCGCTGTTCCTAACGCTGGTTGGCTTTGCTGTGTGAACAGGAACAGCTCGTAACTAAGTCCTACACAGATTTTTTTTAAAGCAAGACTGTACTTCTGAAATTGTTTAAAGTGTTTGATAAAATAATTTGCAAACAAGACGTTAAATAACACAGAAGAGGGAGGTCAGATGGGATTTGAAAACTCATGCGGATTTATTGTGCTGTGATATATTTACAAGCCTGTTACTTGCTAGAAATTGGGGGAAGACTCATCTCAGGCCGGTAGCAGAAAGGCCACAGTTTTCTGATCCTGTGGCCTCAGAAACATCGCAACAACCAGTTCCACCTTTTTTGTCCTCGTGCAATACTGCACCACTCCTCAATTCTCCCAACTCCACCTCTTCGCAGGGCCATGCTGTGAACCAGATCAGGGGACCTGTTCCACTGAAAATAAATAAAATAATAAAAGTAATAAAAAAGAGCAGCAGGAAATAAAAATTATTTCCTCATCTAATTCACGGCACACCCCCCACGTCCTGGAGAGGTGGCGTGCTGTGATGAAGGAGTGTTGGCTGAATTCTTTCCATCTGCATTACCTCTGATATCAGCCTGGCATCAAACCACAGTCAAGCCTGACCAAAGAAACAGAGAAGATGACTGTAGCGGGTGATCGAGGGATAAGGAAAGAGAGTAAAGGGATTATTTTAGTTAGAAGGTGGCTATAGGAATATAGGGAATCCTGGAAAAGGGGGTGATTTTCAACCGGATCATGAGAAGCAAAGCTAGAAGATATCTGTAGGACTGGAGCATGGGCAAGTCCAGGTTGTTTGGACATGAGGAATGTAAGCAACAGCAGGAGCTGTAACATTGAAAGCCTTCTGAGCTTGGAGAACTGGGGAAGGACGTCATTTCAGCAACACGAAAGCATCAACTACTAACACTGTATTTATCCAAACCGTAAAGAACAATTTTAAATAAGAAGAGGTTTCGGAGCTGTGTTTAGCTGGAAGATCTGTGTGGGAGAGGGGTGGATACCTTTGGACTTTGTTAATAATTAAGTGGAGGAGTGTGTTAAAGCCTATGGAATGGATAGCATGGTAGTAAAAATACCGTGACTCAATGAAGTTGCAGGTTAGCAAACAGGCAGAAGTAAACAAAATTGCACATGACAGATCCTTGTGCAGCTAGACCTGTCTCTCTTTAGGGAAACTGTGCCTGAAATGCTTCATTCACTTCTTGAAACCTCATGGAAATAATTTGATACCGAACCTGCAAGAAATAAAAAATTGTTGCGTTCAGAGCTGGATGCAAATCCAGCATGTTTTCTAAAGCTTTCCTATAATATTTGCAATATTCAGTGTATTTTCCAAACAGTTTTTTTTCTCATAATAATCCCTGAGCTAATGTCTTGCCAGTTAAAAAAAAAATACACAAAGAAACTTTCTTTTCTCAGATCATTTCACTCACTCCAAATGCAGCGACAGCCAGAATAAAAATCTGGATATATGTTTTAAAAATGGCAACAGCAAGGACTTCTGAGCAGCAGGCCTTTGAAGTCTGCTTTTCTGCATAATAGTGTCACCTGATGTTTAGTTTTTAACTGAGTTATTTTAAAGGGCTTCTCCCATTTTTAAAAAATTATTATTAATTTTGCATATATTAATTCCCTTCCTTTCTCCCTTTTTACCTCCTGTTTATGGCTTGAGGTAACATTCAGCCTGCTGCTACATTTGGCTCTAGAAACTGGCAGACAAAATTCATAATGTTTGGAAGTAAAGCAGCAAATACTCCAAAGCTGGTCTCCTGCCAGCTGCCTACCTCTCAGGATTTGCATACTCTTGTTGTCTGCGTTCCCTGCTTCGACAGCCATAGCTGGAGACCCCAAAGGTTCCCAAACAGGACCAGGTGGATCACCAATGCTGGTCCTCAAGAAGCATCATATGAGAGTGTTTAATTAGAGCTATATCATAGAGTTTTTGCAACCATTTTGAGTCATGCTACCTGATTCCAGTTTCTTTGATTACCTAAATCATCTGTGTGTAAACTCTGCAAATATTTGACAAAGAACACAAAATATTTGCTGTTTATCCTGGAGTTCAGCATTACAAATGATTGTTTAATGTCCAGACTGGGATTTTCAAATGTATCCAATAGCTCAGCATGCCTCTAATTTATTTCTATTTAATCTAGAAAGAAAAAAATTTTGACTGTATACCTACCCTGTATGTCTCATCTTGAAATGTTTACATTCTGGGAGTTTACTTGTTGAAGCTATGTAAAAGATAAAGCACCCTGCACTCTCCCACATGTCAGCAGGTTTGTACACACACACACACACGCACGCATATGCGCGCCCACACACACACACACACAGAGCAACTTTAATGCAACATACATCGAGCAAGCTACCCGCGCCACTGAAAAAAATGGGGTGAAGGCAAGGCACTGTTATGTTATTATGGGGTAAATGAGGCTAGATTAACCAAGGGTGTGAGTCTGCTGACATCACCTAATTATTTGGTAGTAGAATTACAAGTGCTGTCTCTCCACTTCAGATTTTACAGTTAGATTAACTATTACATATTATTGTGCTCTAAGACAAGTGCTTTGGTGTAAGTAAAACCAAACCCAAGCCTTTTTATTTTGACACAGTAAAGCTCTGATAACAACACAAAGTAAAAATGCATCTTTTTTTCTTATAAAGGGTAATGCCATAGCCTACTTTTAAGACTGTAAACTGAGTCAGGAAGAAATCCTCAAACCAAGGTGTTGCAGGCTACAGAACTGTATCTTGTGGGATAACATCAATGTAGCTGCTCATCATTGCTGAAAACAGAAAATTCCATTCTCCCTCCTACCCCTTCCTTCAGGCCGTGCTCTACCATTTACCTTCTTTGGGCTTTGGTATTTTTTAGACCCCTTAGTGAGACTCACTAACCTGCCAGAAAAGACTGGATAGTTTTCTGTAGGTTAGTGAGTTGAGTTGACTCAGCCGGGAGCGACCAAACATCAGAGCAGGCACAAGGGCAAGGAGAGGACCTCGGAAGAGGGCAGGAGGAAGTGAGATCTTCCCCCTTGCAGCTGTAAGGTGTTACATCAGTTTGTTAAACTACAACTTGGAAGAAGGTGGTAAAGGCCATTCACTTTGGATATTTAAAGGTAGATCAAGGAGTGGTTGAAATCACTATTGGGTTGTTTGGTTTCCCATAGTACCAATATTAGTTTTATTCGTCTTTTCTTCCCCCCATCTTCAAACCCCTTGACTGGGGCAATGTCCCTTTTCATAAGCACCCACTGTCCTTTCCTGTCATCTTTATATCAGTCCTTAAACGCCTATTTGTTTTGCAAACTTTTTTTTTTTAATTAGGCATCTCTTCATTGACTGCTATCAACATAATTATCCTAGAATTCTTGCTCCCATTTACCTGAGTATTCAGTTCTTTGGGGCAAAATCTTATCATTTCACTTAATTTTGTAGAGTGCTCTTTGCCTATATGTAGCTAAAGATCCTAAGACAATTTAACAACTTTCATTTGCTCTTAGAGAAAAGACAAAGACTTGAATCAGTCATTATCCCACTATCAATCCCATGAACTATATACAGGGAAATATGTATTATTAAGAAAACAAAGGTGAACTACACATTTTAAGAAATCAGACTGGAATACGGGAATAAAAATGTACTTAATCCAAACGCAATTAATCTCTGATTAAAAACAAAAAATTAATACGATGCTGATTTTTTTTTTTAAACTCTGTAACTCCTATAAGAGTCCAGTTGGAACAACTAACCTTTTTCATTATTTTTTCTGTTTCTAGCTCTTACATTGGCTTTTTCACTCCAGAAACAGAAACTTTACAGATGGTATGTATATATATTACACTACTGATGTTTTGATTTAGAAATATACCTAGAGATGTTAAATTAATATAGTCAGATTTTAGTTACCTTTGAGACCTAGCTACAGTGTTTTCTTCTGGAAGGTATTCACATTTTATTTGTCCCCATGGTTCATGAAAGTCAGGCTGTCTTTGGATAAATTATGGTTGATTTCTTGTTTTTCTCAGATATCCACTCATGTCCATAAATTTGAAATATGTGTGTTTTACTACCGGACAATGTACTTTGAAATCAGTTTTAGATTTGGTTGCTAATCTGGTGGCCCTGCTTTTCTTTTCTGTAAACAATGTTAAATAGTGTCCAGTGGGCCTGAGTCCAGCAAGGCTGTTCACTAAATAGCCTCCAGGTAGAGTTACTCCATAGTGAAGGGACAAACCCTGCATTAAAAGAGAAGTTCGATAATACAAACGTATGAAAATCTACACTGAATGCTTCTTGCAATATACATCTGTTTGCAGCTTTCTGAATTTGGGTAGCTAAACTGGGTATCGTTCCAGTGAGAAACAACAGGCTGTACCCAGAGCAGCCTGTACCTGATACGAGGTTTCTGATAAGCTCCTGGATACCAAAAAGATTATTGAGCAAATATGTTTGATACAGTAGTCTACTATTTTATATTGGTTTTCCATTCCTGATCAGAACTCATCATAGGACTCATAAAAATTAGGTAATTCAACTCTAAGGCTTTGTTGCTCCAGCAGAATTAAAACTTACTTTTAAAAATTATTCATGGGCCTTAGGAAAAAAACACCATCTTTATTCGCTGGATTAATCACTTGGGGCAATGTGCTAAATACACTGAGCCGTTCTTTTTGTGGAACGCGAGGATCAAGCCTTCATTCTTGGCAGCCACGTCTTTCATGCCGTGCATACTGTAACCCACCGTTGTTAGTTATTTTTTATTCATCACGGGAGAGCAGAGTGCTTTACAGCAAATAAAGGGATAGCTCCTCCTGGAGGAGCTTATGCTACAGCAGGAGATAATGTCCAGCAAGAGTAGGGGAACACAGGGGTCACAATAAAGGTCACCATAAAAGCTTGATGTGGCACATATGTTTTGTTAACACTACTTTGGACTTGGCATGCTATATCAATTTTTATGGGTGGTATTCAGATTGAGGCTCAGGAGTGGGAAGCTGGTATAAGAAAAAGGAAAATAATGTACCAGATGCAGAGATATCGTGGAGGAAAGAAATGGAGACCTTCAAATTGTACTTTGTTGACAGTGAAGAACTTTCAGTGGAGCCTGCAGGCAGGATGGCTATCGACATTTATACCCTTTAGTCTGTATTAGTGTCATGCAACCTGTCCATCCCATACCCTGTGAGCACTTGAGCAGAATGACTAGGTTTTATCTCTTTCTTCAGGGGTTCTGTGAGATAAAAGCGTTGTGTTTATTTTTGCCTTGCCAGATGCACCAGTGTAGAAGAGAGACAAAACCAGAAAGTTATTTTAAAAAACCTAACAAACAGCAAAGTTACGTTCTCGTCTTCCTCTCATGTCATTACTAAAAAGTATCAGTGGTCAACACAGCAAAACTACAGCCTATAAGACAGCTTATGGGAGGTCAGTTCTCATGCAGACTGCATAACAAAGACAGTTATAATTCCTCTCTCAGGGGTAACATATATGGATGCATATATTTCTTATATATATTCACCCTTTAATGACATGCCTCCAAAAAACTGTGCCAGAACTTATAGAGAGATGAAGGCAGAAGCACAGAACACATTGCTTTATACTAACCTTTCTAGTATTAAATGGATTAAAAAAAGCATTGCTTTTTAGAATAAAAACAAAAAAAAGCAACCCAAAACCACTATCTGCAGTGGCTCAGCTTTACAAAGTGCAATCATCTAGTGTTAGCAAATTTATTCTTCCTGTTTGCCAGTATGCACTGAAACCTTGCACTGCTCACACTCAGAAGTGTATCATCAGGGTATAGTCATCCTCATAAAATCGCTTTTAAGAATTCAGTCCTGCAGAAAACAGCAGAGCTCGCCAAGAACACTGACAGGTCGTACTCAAGAGTTTTTCAAGCCATACCTCTAAATATTAGTCAAAGTGAATTTAGCTACTGCAGGTTTTACAAGGACTGCAGGTATGGAATAATTAAAAAAAAATGAAAAAACTTTTGTGTTTACCTCAGGCAAAATACATCCTCAGACCCCACATGAGACAGTGCACAGTGAAGCCTGGATGGATCCATAAGCACATCTTTTTCAGCCCTACAACATGGATGGAAATTACATCCATGGAGCAGCAAAAGAAACTGTATTGTAACATACTGCTGTAAGGACATTGCCATACTCTCCACAGCACCTAGCAGCTGCACAATACAGGAGCTACGAATGCTCTAATAATTAGGATATATAGCTTCTCTTTACCTGATATTCCCTAGGCTTTACCTTCTGCTGCTTTTCAGAAACTCACAACTTTGCCTCCTTCCAGTTGAATTTGTCGTGCTTATCTATCGCACGCACTGGGTTTAACTGTGGTGTAACAACTGCAGTTCTTCCATAATCTTCTCTGTATTGTTACTATTTTCCTTGTCCTGGCACCATAAATGAGGTGGCTTTTTGCCACTTTCTCTTTCTTAACTGCTCTTCTGTTTGGATACAGAGATGATGTTGGTACTGTTAAGAAGCAAACGGAAAAGTTGTCCACGAGGATAAGCATTTCTTGCTATAACAGTTCAGGGCATACCAAGGTGTTTCAGAAGCTAGGAAAATTTACTATTTAAAAAAAAGTAATTAAAAACCATGCACAATATGTATTGAAGAGATTTCAGGCCTGATGACAAATTAATGGGAGTTTGATGTAACAGGTGATATTTTAGAATGACTTTTTAACATTCAGCATATTTACATGACTTTTCCACAAGCACCATCTGCACAAAACGAAGATGAGTGCCTACCTACTGAAATTATATTCAGACTTGCTGGAAAGCACACAATGACTTTCAGATTTAATAGAACCAGTTTTCTCTCATTTAAAAATATTTCTCCTTGCATTTGTCTTACAGAATTACAAGAACACAAATAGGTGATTTCCTGTAAACTAATTTTTTTTTTTTAATCCTAATAAAATTTTTGCTGTACAAATAACAAAGAATACCCCCCTGGAAATTATTTAAACCTAAATATGAAATATTTTCTGTTTAAATTACTCTCTGGTTGCAACAAAATGTTGCAGTCCCTCTTCCGAGGATGTTCTCAGAAGCAGACAAAGCTTTATGGCACAGACAGCAGAATCTGAGCAACTTAGTAATCAAAACCAGTTTTAGCAAACCATAAAGTAGTATTCTACAGTACTCTGTGAATAGTTTCATATTACCAGCAGCTGGTTTAAAATAGTAACACGACAATTGTGCCATCCTCTGAAATAATGATTCCATCATAACAAAAATATTTGCATGAAGTAAACGGACATTGAGTAACTGTGGACTTTTGTACCAGTGATTACGTTGCACCAAGCCATGTTGAAAACAAGGTGGAGAGACTAGAAAAAACTGGACATAAAACAACTTGCACCCTTTTTCTATTCTGCTGCTTATAGGAATATCCACTTGTCCTTTGAACAAGGATGAAAAGACTTTTACCAAAAAAACACCCCAAACCCAACCCCTCAAAACCCCAATTAAACACAGTTCTTCCCCACTCCTAATCCATCTGACTGATACTCCAAGCTTTGTGATTTTTATTCTTTCTTCCAAAATCATCAAAGAGACTTTTGTAGCAGAAAAAGCAACAATCCATCTCTGATCTTGTTTGCAGTTTGTCATATTGGGCAAGATCCTGAAAGATGCTCTGAGCCTATGGTGTACTTACTTTCCTGAATCATAACCCCTAGAAGAAAAATTGAGCATATCTGTCTCTTGAAGAGAGGGGAGACTAACATGCCCCAACACAAAGAAATTTAGGATACAGTCTCCCCATGTTCAGACTCTGAATTTGGAGCCATGTGGATTTGATGTCTTGATTCAGTTTCTGCAATTTAAAAATCACTCTTACATTCCTTTCTGGGACTGTAACTCCAGGAAATGACCATCTCCAGGGGTTTTTTTGGTTTTTTTGGGGGGGGGGGCATGTGTTTTTTTTTTTTTTTTTTTTTTAAATGAAAAAGGCTTAAAATCTGTAACAAAATTCACAATTCACCTGTGAATATGCTTGATTTTAGTGCTGTCTCTAAAGCTCACTGATTGGAGAGATTTGGTGAATATAAAGGCTGGCTGAATATTCACTGTATTGTTCCTTTTAAGAGTGCAGTTCCATTTAAAGTTAAAAAAGAAAAGCCAGACTTTCAGATAGATGCAGTATTGAATCAAATAGTCATGGTGGGCCTTATCTTATGGCAGAGCCATGCTCTTATAACACTTTTTTCCTCTCTGTAAAACACTAGTGCAGTTACAGGAATCCTTTTACCAAGCGAGAAGAAAATTTAAAATATGATCAGGTAACTTAGAAGGATCTTGAGCCATCAAGGGAAATGGACTTCTGCTTCTGTATGTTCCCTTGTGTCACAGCGGCTAACAGCATGATTACAGGTTTACCTTTTAACTACTGGTAATCTGAATGATGTATCACAGAGCTCCCCTGAGCTCTAGAGCAGCCCTGAGGTTAGTCAGGTGCTGTGATGAATGTTTTGAAATATATATATATAAAATGGGTTTGCAAATAGATTCTGAAGTGGCCTACATTTCTGAGAGGAAAAGTGCAATTTTTGGAATTATCGTCTTGAAAATGATAAAGGTTTGTTTTAATTTCTGGTCTGTGGCTTTCCACGGTAACTTCAATATGTCTTCCATTGTTCTGGAGCTTGATTATTAATCAAAATGAACACAAATCAGGAGAAAGTCTAGGAAGGAGAAGAGGGTAACTGCCTTGAGAAGAGAGTAAGGCCCTTTAAAAGCTGGCTGTTTAATCAATTATTGTGTTTGTTTAATTGATAATAAAGTTGCATCTCTCCAAAATTCGGAGTCAACACTGAGTTTTTCAGTGATGCAATTTATACCACCCCTCAACCCATCTGGGTTCTAACACATTGCACTGAAGGTCCCCTGCAATTTTGCATGGAGGTACAGATTAAATCACAAATTCAAATTATATATTTCAAACACACCTGGAAATATTTTTAAAACATAGTGATGACAATGAATAAAAGACTGTGCTCTGGGACATATATAATGATTGCTGTTCCCATCACAGAAATCTTTGTAAGAGAATTTACTGCATTCTGAAAGAGGTAGTGAAGGAAAAAGTAAGCTTCGAAGATCATCTCTGTGCAGTTTACACAAGATATTCTGCATATCAGGTGGAATACTTTTTAAAGAGAAGCTGGATTCCCTCCAGATTTTCCTGGGGAAAAATGTCTCCAGTGAAAAGCTAGCAAAACCAGAAGTTTAAAGTGCTGGACTGGCAGTGATGCTTGGCTGATTAGCACACATCCAAAGGGCTGCATCCAGATAGCCCAGAGCTCTTTTTTTACTACTGAATGGTTTCTGACAAAATATTGAACCCAACTGTTTTATTTTACAAAGGAAGGATAGCAAAGGTGATTTTTTTACCTCTTCCATAAAAAGCAAAAAACCTTCTCTTGCTTAGATCTGTGGAACAGGGGCATGTCATGAGAATAGTTTCATGAAAGAGAAGGCTACGTGGGGAGTTTCTTTCATTTTCCTGAGCTGTTTTGGTCCTTTAAGAAACACCATTAATCAGTTGGATGTAGTCTGCATGTGTTTCCAAGAGACTGTAAAGCTGCTTACTAAATACCTGTTGCACAGGCTATCGCATGCCATTGGCCTATAGATGGCATCACCATAAGATCTTTTAATGAGTATCGCTATGGAGACCTGGTGTTGGGAATGCAATAGCATAGGTGGAGTTCTGCAGAGCTAGATACAACTGCAGTGATGTCACCGCCTTGTGCTGTTTTAGTTAATTGATTTAAAGAGCATCTTATTTTAACAAATTAAATTCCTGATTTTTCTTAGGCACTTCTGAGCAATTGATATGCTCAGCAAATCATTATGTTAAGAACCTGTATAAAAATATATATATGTTCATGATATGTGAAAAGATTATATATTTGGACCTGGAATGACTGTTCCATTCGTGATAGTCTGTATGAATATTCACAGCATTCATTGGGAAAGACCAAACCCAATAAACTTTTTACATTCTTTGTATTTTTATACAAGGTAGTATTACCGATTGTATAGTTAATAAAGAGCTTGGGAGCAAGCTGGAAAAATTAAGGACTTAGTTTAGTAGAACTATTTCTATATATACATTCATTGTATGCATGCCAGAAAACAAAGTTTGATTTCCCATGCATTTGTGTGATGGGAACATCAGCTGGTCACCTCCTCTCCCCTAGTTCCTTTAGCTCCATGTCCTTTGTTTTCAGCCCTATGCTGAACGGTACTTCTCCAGCATCCCTCATTTGGGGGCAAAGCAGCTGATTTGTTCCTATGCTTGTGCTGCCTGCCCAGCTGGCTACTCGCTTTTGCAGTGGTAAGAGACCAGATCACTAGGCAAACACTAATCTGTGTTGCTTTTGACTATTTGGTTGCCAATTTTTAGGTAATTTGTGAGGACTTGATTTCTTTGAATCTAATAGCCCTCTGGCAATTTTGGTTTAAGTCAGACTGTGGGGTCTACATTGCTAGGTCCACATCATCTCTCTGTTCACCTACCAGAACTCAGTCTAAATGCAAGGGACAGGAGCATCTGTCACCAAAAGCAAAGCATATTCATTTACTTTGGGCTGGTACAAATTACTGTAAAAAACTGCTGTACACGATTCAAAAAGTGCAAATACTACATCTAACAATTATTTTCATCACCACTACCAATGTGCAAACTATAGCTTCTCTATTATTTTTGTACAGCAATAACTCAAATCAATGAATGTTTCTTTGCATGTTGGGAAATTTCATCTTTGTACATAGCACACTAAAAACTACAAATTTCTTACACGAAATTCTAACAATTTTAAGTACTCTGATTTCTACGGAACACAAACTTAGTGTAAATTCACAATTCATCTTTGGTCTGATTTCTCATTTGTATTTATATCTGCATATAAATGACTAAGAGAATAATTTTAGGCAGTTTGCAGTGATGTTATTTTCAAACTCTACAGCAGTAATGGTTATTAATGACACTAAAGAGAATGATAAACATCTGACCTCTAGTGGCAGCTATCTCACGAATAACTGTAAAGCATACTTGATGTGGAAGAAGTGCGGGAGTTGGAAAGGGGAAAAAAAGTGGTTA
>JANHGO010000039.1:34651639-34672578 GCA_024606505.1 Aquila spilogaster
GTCGCGTCCCCCGCAGAGACCCGCCCCCCCGGTGCCGCGGGCCCGGCAGCGGCGGCCCCCCGAGGTCCGGGACGCAGTACCCTGCTCCCGCGCCTGGCTGACCGGCTCCGGGCGGCGGTGACAGGTACCGGAAGTGAGGTCGCGGCACACACCCCCCGCGACGGCCGCCCGCCATTGGCTCGGCGGGCGGGCGTAGGGCGAGTGTCGGCGGGCGCCGGGCGCCTCCTCGCCCCCTTCTTCCCTTCTCTCACCGCCATTCCTCTCCCGTTCCCGTCCGCTCGCCCACGCCGGTACTCACCGCGGTCGGGAGGGAGAGGGCGAGACTGAGACGCGGAAACTTTCTGTCAAGGGCAGATAAAGCCCCGCGGTGCGGAGGGACGGAACGGCGGAGAGCGAGGGCGGCCGTGTGGGGACAAAGTCTGAGCTCGCAGCCTTCTTATCCACCCGCCCGAGCTATTTGTGGCAGGGGCCGGGCGCTCACGTGAAGGCGCGGCGCTCAGGCGGCACGCGGGGGGCGAGTGCCCGGTGCCCTCCCGCCCCGCTCGGCGGGACCCGCACGGGGGCTGCCCTCGCCTCGGCCTTCGTTAGTGCGGCCCCCCGAGCTCATTCGCGCTTAGTAAAGCGTTTGTTTCAGCGTGCCGCGGGGATAGAACCGCTCTGGGACTGTTCCCAGTGTCCCGAGGGCCTTGGCAGCGCCTCGGGGGAACGTGAGTGGGGCCCGAGGACGTGGTGTTGAGGAGCTTCGTTCTGTTCTGGAAGTAAAGGCAACACCTACTGTGTAAAATCCCAAACAAGGCCTTGTGAAAGACTTTCGTTTCTTTAATCTCTTAAATCTTCTCAAGGAAACCCAAAACGCAAATGCTGTGGTTTTATAAAAGAGTCAGCCTTTACCCCCCTCCCCCTCATTACTGCTCCTTGAGTGCTTCATGAATACTGCATTTCTTGATGATCCTCATAATGGTTGTGGTTATCACTACAAAATAAAAATAAAAATCACCAGCTTACTTTTTTTAATTGTCTAATTGCATTGTTAATTTCATATTCTCGTTCATTACTGTCTGGAGTCAATGGAGAAAACACAGCCTGTTGTTTCATGTGCTTCCAAAGGGAAGATCATTTACATGTATCGAGCATACGCATACGGCTTCTGCTTATTTTTATTCCTACAGCTCAGAAAATAGAAACACGGGACCAGAAGGGAAGGAAAGACAGCTCTGCCCTGGAGCCTCGACCGCACTGCAGCAAGCACCATCTTCAGTTTCACACAGTTCTCAGCCTCTAGGTTAAGCACATGGACCTGCATGCTGGAGCACTCACTGCGGAAAGAGCAATGATAGAGATTGTGGCACAACCAGAGAACATGCATCAGTGAAAACTAATGAGCAGCAGCAAAAAGCAGAAAAACAAAGCTAAGGAAAGCTAACATACTACAGTAGTTGAGGACCTTTTCACATGTGTTCTGGAGACAGCCCAGCTTCTCAACCAGTTGTACTGCTCCAAGTTCATCTCAAGCCAGGCCAACACGCAATGCTGCAAGAATTAACTGGTTTAGAAAGTTAATTCCCAATTTTAACACCCACATATTTCCACATAGTCTGTATGTAAGGGAGCCCAGCTGATAACGAGGATCACAGACAATAAGAGATGTTATCTGGGAAGATCAGCTTTTCATTGTTTGCTTCTGTTCAGTTGTTTCTTTTTGATTTGTTTCCCTGAAAATGTACCAAGTTAAGATGAGCATCTGTACAATTACGAATACATTTTGATTTGATATGAGTTAATGATCAGCTCTTAAAAATATTACTCTTTGCTCTCTTTTTTTTTCAAGGAAGCTACCTAAAGTTACCTAGCTTTAGGTGGTTTGTTCCCATGCATACTTCTACTGCTAGTCTTGGAGATGGCATTGTACACAGCCAGGGCTTCACTTTTCCAGTGAGAAGAGTGCCAGGCTGTCTAGGCTTTGTCCTAGCTCTTGAACTTAGCTATCTTTCCTGAGGACCAATAGATGTTTCCTGTGTGTTGTAGTGGGTTGCACATTAATGTGATCCCACACTGAGTAAAAACTCAAAAATGTTTATTGGAATTTAAAATGATTTGTGGGCCATTTCCTGTTGACAGGCCATGGGTTCCTCCTCCCACGCCATCTGATAGCCAAGCTTTCAGCAGCCTCTGTCTGCAGCACAGTCAGCGAAGAGTACCACGTGGTCCAAGACCCCTCCACTGGAAGTGTTTTCTTTTCCATAGATTGTGTTTTGTCCATAAAAATGGCTGCTGTTGCAGGATGTATCTGTAGTACACACATCCTGCATTTCAAATATTTTTGCAGGAGACCTTGCTGATTTCTTTGGTACTGAAAGTGATTTTTGCGAGCAGCTTCCTTACAGGATTGCATAAATTTGTATCATAGTCCAAACCTTAATAACACACCAAATATCTGAAACATCCATTAGCTGTTCAAATGTGCAAGCTTTTAGAAATCTGAAATTAGATTATTTACCAGGCTTTTAGATGGAATAAGCTATAATTACTGTTACATGCTATTAATGTGCAATAACAATATTGGTGTTGCTCAATGGATTGACAGTTGTGAAACAGGCAGTCAGACTTGTGCAGTAGCTGATTTTCCATCTTTTCAGCATCTAGCTGGTTTTGTCAGAGGTCCTCATCACACGTAGTCTTTCTGTAATAAAATGTTTTCATTTGCAAAACAAGAATGCCTTCCTGGGTGTTAAACAACAGGCAGGGAGTCTTGCAGCAGCTGTGTGGAAGAAGGTGAGCGGATCCAGTCAGACTATTGATCACAGCTTTGGGAATGGGATCAGCAAAGGCTCACTGTACCTTTGCCAGCTCCTCTAGCTCCTGGTGACATGCAGGAAGTGGGCTGCAACTGTGCTCAAATATTTGCTGTGGTTTCTCTTGCTTATCCAGTGATAGGAATTTTAACAGACAATGTGTCTCAGTTCTGCTGTGTCATCATGAAAGACTTTCTTAACAAGGTCACTACGAGACGTAAAGTGGGGCCTTCCCATTAGGCATTTATCTGAACAGAAACTGCAGCCCCAACAGCATATCCAGTGTTTCATAAGCTGGAAAAGCACACACATTCCATTTCTCTCTCTGTGGCTAACAATTTTACGATGAGCTACTGTTCACTCGCTGAAAATTATTTTAGTTTAACTGAATTACTCTTCTTAAAGGAAAAGAGGTGGCCAGACTCTCACAAGAGAACAAGCTTTATGAACAGAAGTCACTAACAGAAGTATATCAAAACTTCTGAGTGTAATTCAAGACTTTTTGCGCATAATTTTGTGCAGGCTGAATCCTGCCCATTTGTGATCGTTCAGAATAACATGAAGCCAAAAGTCCCAAGTGATAACAAATGGAAGATGATGACATGATTTATTTCAGTTAGACACATGGCTTACGTGCATATGCAATATGCAAATTATTCTTAAAGGACTGGTTCTCTCTCCAAATCAACCCACTTACACAACCAAACAAACTGGTGAAACAGAGGTGAATGTGAGATAAGTCCATCCCTACCTTTCTTGCTGAAACCTTGTCCCAGTGCAGCAGTTTCACAGAAAGGTCCGTGCTGGGATTGACTGCTGTTTTAGGGCAGGCTGTCTTTGAGGGCTGGTTGGCTTTAGATGCAGGTCTCTGGGCTATATTAGAACAAGTTTCTAAGAGTGGTAAATGAGCACATTCTAAGATATATCATCTCAAGCACACCTGCCTTATTTTAATATGACAAGTCCTGGACAGAACCAGTGAGCAGGTTACAGGTTTACACAAGCCCAGTTTTCCACAAAACTCTCTAGACATTGGATTATTTTTTAGTCTATGCTAAGGTTTAATTTTCCTACAAAGTAAGAGATTAAAGTTGTAAACTATATTTAACTATATTTAATTTTCATTACAGATGTTTAAGGTGCTGTTGCACTTGATGTAAGCTGTAGACCAAGACAGTAATTTCTAAGATAATTTCTATCCATCTTTGAAAGTGAATTTACTCATTACTTCTTACTTAGAAAATAGTGAAATAGTTCATTATTTGTCAGAACTTCAAGACCAAATGTTCCAGACATCAGTACATCTCTTCCTGTCTCCAAAAGTATAAGAACAGTTGCACGTAAGATGCTGCTGCTCAAAACTCACCTCTTAACCCTTCTTAGCCCGAAGTGTTTAGAATTTCTCTAATAAACAGCATCCTTTTCATGTCGATGCTTTCATAATTGCTATTGGATGCCTATTGTTATTGGCATCAGTGATGAGAATTGTGCATTTACCTTTTGCTTAATGTGATAGTTCCCCCAGCATTATTACTGTAACTGATTCATTTCTCCATTTTAATAAAAAAGTTTTTTCCTTTTTAAAGAAAAACTGTTGCTGGTGAGCAAATGCCTCTCTTATAGTAACAGAGGTTTCATACATTACAGGCAAATGAAAGGGGAAAAGAGCCCTGCCCAAGATCTTCCAGTGGGGAAGCCCACTCTTGACCCCTCTGCAACATGTCAAGCAACCATAGGGGAAAGTATTAGCTTGAAAATGGTTTACGAGAGCACGCAAGAACTCTTAACAATCATTTGTTTGGTACCTTCCTAAATACACTCTGACTCTCATCCAAACCCCTTCTTCCTTCAGTGTGAGATTCCTTTCCCATGCATTTTGGTTTCTCTTGGCACTCTATTACCAGATTCAGCAGGATTTAGCAGATTGCATATTATTTAAATGTTTCCTGCTTCAAAGACAGCATTTTTCCTATCCAGGCCTCTCACTTCCCTGCTTTTGCCCTGTTGGCTCAGCAAATTCTCTGCTGCCTCTTTTTCCCCAGTCTGCATTTCATATTTGGTGTTTCATTTGTCACACTGAGGTTCTCCTCTTGGGCGACATCTTTAAAACCTCTCTGTCAACACCATCATCACTGTGATTCACGTCTTATTCATTATTTACTATTGCAACATCCTTTTTGGCCTTCATTCTTTCCACTATCCAGTTAAAGCTATCCTTTACTGTCCCTCTCAAGCCTCTTTAGTATTTGCAGCAGCTCTGTACCCCTTTCTGATGGTTGCTTCCAACAACCAACCCTTCTTTCCTCTAATACCTCTGATGCCCCGTGCTCTGCCTACTGTCCTTTAATAATCATGCTAAAATCCACCATTTCCCTGAAGATCAAGACAGAACACAGACGCAAGAAAGAATGCATGGTGGATCATGTTTCTTAGTACAACTAGTAGCTTATGGTTGGCTCTCTTTAAGACTTGTCCTGCTCCCATTTAAATACCCATGCAGTGTTTGCGTATGTCCTTGCAGGCCTAGATTAGCATACACCACAGCTGGCAAATTCTCCCAGCATACTTTGATCAATACTTATTTATTCTTGTCTGGCTTAAGTTATAGCCTTAATCTAAGCTTCAGTAGTTTATGCGCCTTTTCCTGTGTATTATGCAAACTTTAGGGAGGAATTATCATGTGTATGTCAGCTTCCTGTGATCTCAGCTCTTTGCAAATAATTCAGTCCAGACACAGAAATCAAAACTAAAATTGAAAATTATGTTTGCCTCCATACTAGGGATTACACTTCAGACCACACTCCTCATGCACCAAAGGTATAAGTGCATTAATTTAGCAAGCAGATGCAGTGATTTTAAAAGTTATGTTATTGCTGGAGCACCCAAGGAGAGTCAGCGTGAATCATATGCACTTACGTTTGTTTTCCTGCAAAGTCCAGTGGCTTGGCTTAAGCTGCTTTTTAAGGTGAGTTTAGAGCTAAGCATCTGGTTTGACCTTTTTTTTTTTTAACTGAGGCAATTAAAGGGAAAGTACAGGTTGCATGCTGCTTGTGGCAGCACATGGAGTGAGCAGGTTAAATACATACTGGGCGTTACTAGGACTTTGTATCTGCTCCGGTGCGTTTTGCAGAGCCCATCTAACCACACTTTTGTACTGCTCCAAGGGCCTTAAAGCAAGCGGCTTATTTTTCTAGTTGTTTTTGCTACCCTAAATACAGTTTTAGAAAGCCCCTAGTTTGATTCCCCCCCCACCTTCAGAAAGAGCAAGATATTTTTGTCAGTATAGGTTTTCAAGTACATCATATCAAGAAGAAATTCTGAGTTTGGGTGCTAGGGTGTGTAAATCAGATACTTACTCAAAGCAATTAGCTGAGTAACTATTCTGCTTAAATTGTTTTCCTACCCTGTTTTCCAGGCCATGACTAACTCTCACTGTGTTACACCCATCTTTTCCAGCATTCATGACTGATACTTTGAGCATATGCTAGAACAACCTTTTATGAAGAACAATCATATGTTTCATTTTTGGGCTCTTTACTCAATTATGACATGTCTACAAATCAGATTTTTAAGAAAAGAAGCTTGCAGTTGGGCTGATCCTTTTCAGGTGCCACTTCTTCCTTCACACTTCAACTGACCATGTCCTCATTGAGGTATTTCTCACTGTTCTTTAAATTGGTTTGCTTTGTCATATGAAAATCATAATTAACAGGTTTTTGAAAGCAAGACAGTACTTCCAAAACTGTTTCAAACATTTGACAAAATGATTTCCAAACAAGACATCTTGTTTTGCCGAAGAGGCCAGATAAGATTTGAAAATGCATGCAGATTCACTGTGCCAGGACATATCAACAAGCTTATTTCTTGCTAGACATTCAGGGCCAGCTCATCTGAGGCAAGCAACAGAAAAGCCATAGTTTCCTGATACTGCAGACTCAGGAACGTCTCAGCACTGAATTCTCACTGTTCCCTCACTACCAGCAATTTCTAGGGCCATTCCGTGAACCAGATCAGGTGATCTGTTCAGCTGAAAAATAATTTTCAAAAGCTACAGGAAATAAAAATCATTTCCTGATCTAATTCCTGGCACATGCCCCATGTACTGGAGAAGCCGTGTGCTGTGATGAAGGAAGGCTGTCTGATTCCTTCCATCTGCAGTACCTCTGGAACCTGCCTGGCACCAAATCACAGCCAGGCCTAGCCAAAGAAACAGAGGGGATGACAGCAGAGAGTGAGCCGAAGAATCAGGAAAGAGAAAAGAGCTCATTTTTCTTAGAAGGTAGCTACAGGGAATCCTGAAAAAGATCCTGAAAAAGAAGGTGATTCTCAACTGGATTAAGAGCAAAGCCGCTAAATGTCCTCAGGACTGTTGCAGATCCCCTTTGTTTGGATATGCAAGCAGCAGCAGGAACCGTGTCATTCAAACCCGCTGAACTTAGGGAACCGGGGAAAGGAAGTATTTCACCAACACCAAAGCATCAGCTACTTAATGCTGTATTTGTCCAAACTGTAATGAACAGTTTTAAGTAAGAAGATCTTATGGAGCCGTGTTTAGCTAGAATATCTGTGTGGGAGAGGGGTGGGTACCTTTGGACTTTGTTAATAATTAACTGGAGGAGTGTGCTAAAGCCTATGGAATGGATAGTATGGCAGTAAAAATACCATGACTCACTGAAGTCTGAGGTTAGCAAACGGACAGAAGTAAACAAAATCGCGCATGACAGATCCTTGTGCAGATAGACTTGTTTCTCTTTAGTGAAACTGTGTCTGAAATGCTTCCTTCACTTCTGGAAAATGCATGTAAATAAGCTGATACTAAACCTGCAACAAATAAAAAGTGTTGCATTCAGAGCTGGATGTGAATCTAGCGTGTTTTACAAAGCTCTTCTACATTATTTGCAATATTCGGCCTATCTCCTGAACATTTTTTCTTTTCTCATAATAATCCCTATGTTAACATCTTGCCAGTTAAAAAAAGTACACAAAGAAACCTTCTTTTCTCAGGTCACTTTGCTCAAAATGAAGTGAGAGCCAGGATAAAAATGTGGATATGTAATTTAAAAAAGCAACAGAAGGCCATTCTGTGAGCAGCAGGCCTTTCTAGTCTGCTTTTCAGTGTATGGGTGTTGCTAAATGTTCAGTTTTTAACTGAAATGGTTTATAGAGCTTCCCCATTTTTTAAATTATTATTTTACCTATATCAGTATCATAATCTCCCACTATCCTTTCTTACCTCATTGCTTGAAGTAACGCTCAACTTGATGCTGCATTTGCTCCAGGAACTGGCCGATGAAGTTCCTCCTGTTTGAAAGCAAAGCAGCAAATATTCCAAAGTTGCTCTCCTACCAGCTATCCACTGCTTGTAGGGTTTCCATATACTTCTTACTGTGGGGATTCCCTCTTTTGACCAACATAGCTGGAGACCCCAAAGGTTCCCAAGCCGCTGGAAGCAGCAGGAACAGGGCATGCAAAATGACTAAGTGCTGTTCCACACGAACCTAAGTACAAGAAGCATGGTACAAGAGTGTTTAGAGACTTCACATAGATTTTGCATCTGTTTCACATCATGCTACCCAACTGCAGTTTCTTTGATTACTCAATCCATCTGCGTGTATGTCTGCAAATATTTGCTGAAGAACTCAAAATATTTGCTGTTTATCCTGGGGTGTAATATTTCATATATTTGTTTAATGTCCAGACTAGGATTTTCAAATGTGTCAGCTTGCTCAATATACCTTTAATTTATTTCCAATTACTCTAGAAAGAAAATAATTTCCTTTGTATACATACCCTACGCGTCTATTCTTGAAATGTTTACATTCTAGGAGTTAACCTGTTGAAGCGATGCAAAAGATAGTGCTCCCTGTCACTCTCGCACATGTCAGCAGGTTTGTCATCCAAAGGGAAAAAAAAGCCTTTGCTGCAACATACTTGCAGTGAGTGCCCAGCACCACTGGAAAAATACGGTGAAGACAAGGCACTGCTATTTTATCATGGGGTAAATGAGGCTAAGATTAATCAAGGGTGTGAGGGTGTTGACATCACCTAATTGCTTGGTAGTAGAATTACAAGTGCTGTCTCTCCACTTGAGATTTTACAGTTAGATTAGCTATTACTTATTACTGTGCTCTAAGACAAGGGCTTTTCTGTAAATAAAAACAAACTGGAGCCTTTTTTCTTTTTTTTGATCCAAGAAAACTCTAATTACAATACAAAGTTTGAAGGGCAATGCTTTGGTTTAAATTTAAGAATGGAAAATGAGTGATGGGATCCTTGGGGATCACAGAACAGCTGAGGCTGGCAGGGCACTCTGGAGGTCACCAGGTCCCAGCCTTGCTCAAGCAGAGCTCCTCAGAGCAAAGTGCTCAGGCCCGTATCCAGGCTGCTTCTGAAGATCCCCAAGGATGAGGCTGCACAGCTCCTCAAACCAAGGCGTCTCAGTGAGTAAAATTTTGGTTAATCTCAGTCAAATTTTCACTCATTAAGGTGGCAGAAAGACCAGATGATTTTCTGTAGGTGCGTGAGTTGGGCTGACTCCTCCAGGAGGCAGCAGGCAGCAGAGCAGGCCCACGGGAGAGGAGACGGCCTCAGCCTGGGCAGGAGGAAGACAGATCTTCCCTGTCGCGGCTGTGAGTTGTTACATCAGTTCAGTTGTTTGCTGAACCACACCTGGGAGGAAGGTGGCAAAGGCCACTCATTGAGATGTTTAAAAGTAGATCAAGGAGTGGCTGAAATCACTGGTGGGTGGTTTGGTTTTCCATGTGACCAAGGTTAGTTATTCCTCTTTTCTCCCCGCCTCCTCTAAGCTCCTTGACTAGGGCAGTGTTCCCTTACCGAGCCTCCCACTGTCCTTTCTTGTCATCTTTGTATCAGTTCTTAAAGCCCTATTTATTCTGCAGGCTTTTCTTTTTTTTTTTTTTTTTTGACACGTTTTTAACTGACTTCCATCAAGATAATTATACTGGAGCTGTTGCTCCTGTTTACCTGAGCAACCGTGGCAATTTGCTGGGGGAAAAATCTCACACCGTTCAGTTCTGTAGAGCACTCTCTGTCTATAGATAGCTCATAGACCTGAAAGTCATAGACCTGAATCAGTTGTTATCCCTGATGAATCCTCTGAACTACATACAGGAAAATACACACCATTAAGTAATAAAATTGAATTACCCGTTTTTTAAGAGGTTTGAGCCAAATCAAGTGTCCTTAATCTAAACTCATTTAGTCTCTGATTAAAAATAAAAAAGATTAATATAATACTGATTTTTTTTTTAAACTGTAGTTCCTAGAAGTGCATAGTTAGAACAACCAAACCTCTTCTTCCCCTCTCTTATATTGACCTTTTTCACTCCAGAAATAGATGTTTTACAGCTGGTAAATATATTATGCTTATGATGTTTTCATTTAGAAAGATACCTACAGATGTTAAATTAATCTGGACAGATTTTATTTACCTTTGAGACTTAGCTACAGTGTTTTCTCTTGGAAAGTATTCGCATTTTATTTGGCTCCATGGTTCATGAAAGTCTGGCTGTCTCTGCACAAATTATGGCTGATCTCATGTTCTTCTCAGACATCCACTTATGTACATACACATGAAAGATGTGTACAATACTACCTGAGGATGTACTTTAGAATCTGTTTTGAATTTGGCTGCTAACTCAGTGGCCCTGCTTTTTCCTTCTGAAAGCAATTTTAGTCTCAAATGGGCCTCAGCCTAGCAATTCTGTTCTCTGTGTAGACTCCTGGTAGAGCTACTCCATACTGAAGAGATAAACCAGATCGTAAGATATAAGTTTGGCAATACAAATGTATGAAAATCTGTTTGTTTGCAACTCTCTGAACATGTATGGCTGGACTCCATACTGCTCCAGTGTGAAACACCAGGCTGTACCCAGAGCAGCCTGTACTGGATATGAGGCTTCTGATAAGTCTGGATACTGAAGATTATTGAGCAAATACATTTGATATAGTAGTATACTATATTATATTGTTTTTTCCATTACTGACCACAAGTCATCAAAGGCTGAGTAAAAAGTAGACAATTCAATTCCAAGGCTTTGGGCTTCAGCAAAATTAAAACTTACTTTTGAAAAATATTAATGTGCCTTAAAAAAGAAAAACAACAATACAGCTTTTTTTCTTTTTTCTCTATTTCTTTTCCCCCTGGATTAATCACTTGGAGCAATGTGCTAAACACAGTGAGCCATTCTTTTTAGGATCGCACGGATCAAGCCTCAGTTCTTGGCAAGCACGTACTTCATGCCATGCATGCTGCAATCCACCATTGTTATTTTTTATTCATGGCAGGAGAGCAGAATGATTACAGCAAGTAAAAGGATAGCTTTTCCCTGAGGATCTTATGCTATAGCAGGAGATATCACTCAGGAGAAGTGAGGGAACACAAGGGTTGCCATGAAGGTCACAATGAAAGCCTGATGTGGCATGAGATGTTCAGACTGGGGCTCAGTTGTGGGCAGCTGGCATTAAGAATGGGGAATGAATGTACTGCTGAGATGTACCAGATGCAGAAACATTGTGGGAGGAAGAAAAAAAGGCCTTCAATTGTATATTTTTGGCAGTGGAGACCTTGTAGTAGGGCCAGGAAGTAGAAAGACTCTGTAGACACTTTGGTCCTTTAGTCTCCATTAGTACCACACAACCCATCCACTTCATGCCCTGTGGGGACCTGAGCAAAATGACAAGGTTTTATCTCTTTTTTTATGGGTGTTCTGTGAGATAAAAGTCTTGCAATTATTTTTGCCTTGCTGGATTCACCAATGTAGATGTGATACAAACACAGGAAGTTATTAAAAACCAAAACCAAACAGATAGTAACAACAAAAAAAGCCAGGAAAATTACATTCCTATCTTTCCCCAGTATCATTACCAGAAAGTATCAGTGGTCAAGGTAGTAAAATTATAGCAGTAAATGCAATAAGAAAAAACTGCTTTTTAGGAGAAAAGAGATAATGCCTAACTATCAAATCCACCTTTATATCAGGCAGAATGCAGCTTCAGATCTCACAAGATGATGCTGAACCTAAAGAGATCGATCAATGTATCCTTTTTGTTCCTACAGCACAAGCGGAAATTACATCTACCTTAAGCCAAAAGAAATTGCATCGTGGTGTCCTGCTGTAAGGGCATTGACATATGCTGTAAGCATATCTAAGAACTGCTCAAAACAGGAGTTCTGCATGCGCTGTTAAGGATGATGTGGAGCTTCTCTTTACCCAATACTCACAAGGCCATACCTTCTGCTGCTTTTCAAAAGGTCACAACTTTTAGCTGTGCCTCTTTCCAGATGCATTTGTAATGTTTATCTATCACACATCCTGGGTTTAACTGCAGTGTAAGAGCTGCATCTCTTTCATATTCTTATCTATATTACTATTTTCCTTGCCCTGCCAGCACAGATGAGATGGCTTTTTGCCAGGTTCATAGTACAGAAGTAAAACAGACTTTCTTTTCCTTGCTGCCCTTATACTTGAATGCAGAGATGGTGGTGATATAAAAAAACAAACTGAAAAGTTGCCTGCCAGCATAAGTGTTTCTTGCTCTAATAGCACTGGATATATAAATGTGCTTCTGAAGCCAGAAAAATTCATTATGTAATAAAAGTAGTGAAAAACATACTCGTTATGTACTGTAGGATCCCAGGCCTGGTGACAAATCAGGGAGTTTGATGTTATAGTTGAAATTTTAGTATGACTCTAACATTCAGCTGGCTTATATGACTCCTCAGCTAGCACCATCTGTACCAAATGAAGATTAGTGCTCACCTAATTTACATTCAGATTTCCTGGAAAGCAGACAATAACTTTTAGCTTTAATAGAACTAGTTACTGTCATTTAAAAGTATTTCTCCTTTCATTGACGAGAACACAAATACGTGATTTCCCTTAAGCTCTTATGCTTTTTATTCCCAATAACAAAATATAATCTCTACAAAAAACAAAGAATATCTGCCCTGGAAATTATTTAAAAATAAGAAAAACATATTTTATGTTTAAATTATTCTCTAGTAGGAATGGAAGACTGCATTTCTTCCTCTGAGGATGTTCTCAGATGCAGACAAACCAGAATCTGTGCAACTTAGTCATCAAAACCACTAAAGTAAACCTTAAATCCAGTTTTAGGAAACCATGAAGTACTATTTTACAGTACTCTGTGAATAGTTTCATATTACCAGCAGTTGGCTTAAAATAGTAACAGAACAATTGTGCCATCCTCAAAAATAATCATCCTATCATAAGAAAAATATTTGCATGAAGTAAATGGACATTGAGTAACAGCGAACTTTTGTACCAGTGGCTATGTTGCATCAAGTCACTTTAAAAACAAAGTGAGAAGACTTTTTCTGTTGCACTGTGTATGAGTATCCTTCAAACCATGACAAAAAGGCTTACCTTTACTACAAATCCTAACCACACCAAATAGAACAAAATAAGCTTGCAGCCCCAATTCTTCCTTATTGCTAGTCCATTCGACTGATACTTGGAGCTTTGTGATTTTTTTGTTCTACCATCTCAAATCATCTAGAAGAGACTTTTGTAGCAGAAAGAATAGCAATCTGTCTTTGATATTGTTTGAGGTTTTTCATATTGGGCCAAATCCTGACAGCTATGCTGCACAGTGAATTGTAACCCTTAGCAAAAAGTCAAACCACACTCTCTGTTGAAAAGAGGGGAGACTGACACACTCCAACACACAGAAACTTGGGATGCTGTCTCCCCATGTGCAGACGCTGAAGTTGGAGCCATGAGAATCTGATGTCTTTATCCAGCTGCTGCAATTTAGAAACTATCCTTACATTCCCTCTGCTTGCTTGCAAGCTGTAAGAAAAAGGGCTTAACATCTCTAACAAAAGTCACAATTCACCTGTGGATAGGATTGGTTTTACAGCTGGGTCTAAGGTTCTCTGATTTCAGAGACTTGGGGAATATTGAGGATCTCTAAATGTTCACTGAATTGCTTATTCTAAAAATGAAATTCTTTTTAAAGCCAAAAAAAGAAAAGCAAGGCTTTCTCATAAGTTTGGTATTGAATGAAATAATCACAGTGGACCTTTGTGCACTAAAATAAAATCCTACTTTTTCCTCCACTGTAAAACACTAGTGAAGGCACAGGGATTCTTTCTCTGAGTGAAAAGCAAGTATTAGAATATAGCCAGGTAACTTAGATGGACCTTGAGCCACCAGAGGAGATGGATACGCTCACCTGTGTCATGCAGATTAGCAGCATGGTTACAGGCTTGCCCTTTAACCACCAGCAGCCTGAATGATCCATTTCAGAGTTCCCCCTGAATTAGGACTTGGCCACAAGTTCACCTGATGCTTTTCAAACACACCTGGAAAATAATTTTAAAATGCAAGGACAATGAATGGATGGCTGCACTCAGGAACAACATTAATGATAGCTGTTGCAATCAGAAATCTCTCTGATAATGTTTAGTGCACGCTGATAGACTGAAGGAAAGAGTAGGCTTGGAAAATCATCTGTTTTCATGCCACCTACCTGAGAGAGTCTGCATATCAGGTGGAATATGTTTTAAAAAGAAGCTGAATTCTCTTCAAATTTTCATGAAAGAAAAAAAAGTGTAAAATGTTTCCAGCTAAAAGCTAGGAAACCCAGAAGTTTGAAGTGCTGCAACAGTGGCAGTGCCAGAGTCTGATCAGGAGACACCCAAAGGGCTCTCTGTCCAGATGGCCTGAAGCTCCCTTTCATTACTGGATGGTTTCTACCAAAATATTGAGCCCAACTATTAATTTAAGAAGGAAAGGGTAGACAAGATGGTGTTTTATCTCTTCTCCAAAAAGCAAAAAAAACCCTTGCTCTTGCTTAGATCCATGGAACAGAGGAATATCATGGAAATAGTTTCATGGAAGGGTTGGTTAAGTGAGAAGTTTCCTTTTGCTCAGTTGCTTTGGTCCTTTAAGTAATGCCATTAATCAATGAGAAGTAACCTGTGTATGTTTCCAAGTGACTATAAGCCTGCTTATTAAGTCCCTGTAGCACAAGCTATTGCATGCTGTTGGTCTGTAGATGGCATTGTCATAAGTTCATTAATGAGTGTTCATAGGGAAACACGTGATGATCGGAGAGAAATAGCACAAGTGGAGTTCTGTAGGGTGAGATGCAATTGCAGTGATGTCACTCCCTCTTACTATTTTAGTAAATGTTTAGTTAACTGTTTTAGTTTAACTAAAATCTTATTGTAATAAATTAAGTTATTGATTTTTCCTTGTCACTTCTGAGCACAAAAATTGTATTATAATTGTGTATAAAAGCATACATACACTCACGATCTCTGAAAAGAATAATATATTTGGAACTGAAATAATTGTTTTTCTATTCATGCTTGTCTGCATGGACATTTACTGCACTGTGGGAAAGACAAAACCAGTAGACATTGTACATCTTTTGTATTTTCATACAAGGTAATGTAAGTGATTGTCTAGCTAATAAATCGCTGGTAACATTAAGGGTTTACTTTATTTGAGCTATTTCCATACACCAGCTAGCCACCTCTTCTCCCCCAGTTCCTTTAGATATTTCCTTTCTTTCTAGCACTATTCTTCCCCCTGCATTGAATGGCAGTTCCATACTATCTCTCATCTGGGGGATGTTGATTTTATCCCAGGCTCTGGCCAGTCGACTACTCCCTTTTGCACTGATAAATGTTCAAGTCACTAGGAAAACACTAATCTACACCACTTTTGACTATTCAGTTGCCATTTTTTACATATTCTGTGGAAATTTGATTTCTTTGGGGTCTACATTGCTACACTGCACATAATCCCACTGTTCACCCACCAGAACCTCATCTAAATGCAGGGACATGCACATCCACCACCAAAGGAGCAGCATATTCATCTGCTTTTGGTTGGTACAAATTACTATAAAAAACTTCTGTACATGATTCAAAAAGTGCAAATACTGCATCTAACATTTATTTTCATCACCATTACTAATGTGAAAGCTCTGTTACTTTTGGCACTTCAGTAACTCAAATTAATGCATGTATCTTCTTCATATGTCTGGAAATTTCATCTTTGTACGTAGCAAACTGCAGTGCTCCCCAGGAAATGTTACCAACTCGCCTTTCCAGGGTGACTGCTGAAATACTTAACAGGTCTAGATTAGTCTGTGTTAGTGGTTGGATTTTTCTGGTTCATTTTTTTTGAGGATATCAAAACAAGAAAGGCACAAATTACACAACAACACTGTGACACTGTCTTTTAGTAGAAATCAAACTCTACAATTTTTTATACAAAATTACAGCTAAACACTTGTAAGCATTCTGATCTCTGAAGAGTGTTATTCCCATTTGTATTCATATTTATGTTATTGGTATGTAAGAAAGAGAGTAACTTTAGCCACTTTGGGGTGTTTTCATTTTCAAACTATGCAGTACTAATGGTCATTAATGACACCAAAGATAATGATAAACATCTGACCTCTAGTGGCAGCTATCCCAAAAAACGCTTCAAATATGACGAAGTGGAAGAGTTAGAAAGAGAAAAGAATGTGGTTAAAAAAAGTAAGATGGAACTGTAAAAGGTAACCTGAACTTTCATTAATTCCGTTGTTAATATTCTTTTGTTGAAATATCTTTTCTATCAGAATCATTCTTCGGTATCCAGGGCAGTTTTGCTTCTAAAATTTTTATTCTCAAATCTTTTAAATTGATTACTCTGTTTAAGAAAACGTGTGAATGGTTTTCCACAAAGAGGTATTCCAAAAGCAATATTCTAGCAAGCTTTATATCTTCATACAGAGCATTTTTAGTAAGTTTGTCACGTTGTTTGTTCCCACTTAGCGCACACAAAGTTAATCAAGAAACACATTTGGATTCTCATTAGACTTCGTTCCTTCTACTCAACCAACACGTAACATTTCCCAGTGAAAATCGATGCTTCTCTATCAGCACTCTCTACATCAAAATTTGTGTTCCTGTTGGACTAAAAATACTGTAGCTATTCCATAAACAAAGGTCATAGCCTTCCTAATCAAGTGGCTAATCCAAACATTAAGTCCCCTCAATGAGAAACAACAGTGTTGTTTTAAACCCTGTAGGATTATATTTCAAAGCACCAGCTAGCATTGTTACAACACAAACTTTCTCCTGAGCCAAAAACATTAGCTGCAACCTAAACCTACTTTTCCTTCCAGCTTCAGACCAGTCTAACAGTCTTGTTAATGTGATAGTGACAAATCTGCAGAGTGGCTGGAGCAATATTAGTTTCAAAGGTTCATTATTTTTAGAGTTTGACTTAGAATAACTTAGGCTTATTTCCTGAAGCCAGAATGAAAACAGAGTTATGTAAGACTCAAATCTGTTTGCACTTTAAAAACAAGTTGGTACAGCTATGTGAAGATACCACCTTCTGTAAAAAAAAGCCATGGTAGCAAGTATTGCAGTCCCTTAAAATAATCAGTTATGACATAATAGGGGTAAATTTGTCTTTTTCTTATGGTTGACAAACACTGATTTGAGAAGGGTCTTCTGTAGACCAAGACTAAATTGTACAATTCTAATGTTTCTCATTAAAAAATGATTAAATTGTCATAGTTATGTTTAAACATAGTTTTTATGTTTGATCCACTTACGCATTTTCTACTTTAGAGAAAAACTTCTGTTAATGTTTCTCTTTTGGAGCCTGTGAGAATCAGATTTTTTTGGTCTGTTGAGACTAGTTCAAAATCTCCTTCCTTATCTTCAAGGTGCGTTGGCAGGAGTCCAAGATATCCAATGGCTTGTCCTGCACAAGATGTCAAAGTAAATTAACAGAAAAGATGTGAATTTATAGTGAATGTAACTAGCGCACATATAATTCCTTTATGGACACACATTTAGGAGTCAGCTGGCCACAATTACTTTAACTTACTTCACAGTTGAAGTGAATTAAAATGAAGTAAACTGATGGTTTATCAACATGGGAGAGACACTGTACAATAAGCTCATTGTAAATTCACAGCTCACCAACAACTTTGCTCTGACTTCTCTTGCAGAAATACAGCATGCCCTCAAGGTGCCTTTCTATGAGGTAATTTAATTTTTTTTTTTTTTAGGGGAAAAAAAAGAAGCTATATATGGAAGTGTAGGCTGATTGATAGCAGGTGCAGAAGTGATTGTATTTCAGTGGTGCTGCATGTAGAAAAAAGGTCAGCATCTATCATCTGTTCCGTTGAAGTTTCTCTCACGTTTTGTTACCATAATGGCACTTTCTACACTGTAGGGTCCAGTTTGAATGAGGCAAAGCTGTCTGAGGCAAAAGCATTTTCACAGGAGGGGGTCAGGCAGCAGATGAGCACCAAGTACCATCTTTGTGTATTGCTCAGTAACTTCACCATGTAGGAGTGCAGATAACCATTAACTGTTTCGGAATAAAAACATACAAATGCAGTCGCGCGCTTTAAATTGTCAACACTACCCAGCTTGGTTTAAGTACTTCAGCATTAATTTTCCCTAAATGATTTATCACATTCACTAGATTTAATGGCATTTTCTGTTGGCATAAACAAACCAATGCAATAAGGAATACGGAGAAATATTCCTACTTGCAGTACTCCATTTAAATTTGATCAGCAAAGTCAGGCAGACCCTGACATTATTATCCAGTTACGAAAACATCACTGGCCCTATTCATTCAGCCACTTCTGCTCATTTTTCCAGGCACAGAAAGTTTGCACTGTAGCACTCCTTGTCAGATTTGGTTCCCGTCCAATACCTGATGAGCATATTAACAGTGCTCCCATTCATATGTTACAGCCTGCCAGTTCTATCTAATTTTAGTTAAGTTGCTATTTATAGTTAGATTGCTGTGTTTTCTCTTGTGAAAGCATTGCAACTTGTAGGCGCGGGAGAAAAATGTTTTAGTTCTGTTTGGCACTCAGAATATTCACATTTGTAAGGTACCTACATCCAGAACACTCTGCCGTCCTCCCAAAGTAACAGTGATGCTCCCTGTAGTGACTTACACCAAAAATACTGTGACACAGTTGGCTATTTGTTTCTCAGCCCACCAAGATAGGCACTGTGCAAATTGCATACGTAGTCCTACTACTGCCTATATATAATTCAGGTAGTACGGAACCACAGTCTTTGCAATGCGTTGTTTTATGCAGAAAGATTTCAAGGTGCAAAGGACAGGGGAGAGGGGGGGCAAAGGGAGAACGAATACACCAAAAATGATGCTTTGCTATGATCAAATATTCCTATCAACATATACACACCCTTATGTATGCATGTAGGTATATATGAGAAATTGAGAGATAACAGAAAGGAAATTGATAATACAGTTAATTTCATCTTGCAGTAAAACACAAATATGAAAAGTGAGTGCTTTGTAACCGTTTCCTTTAGAAATGTTGAAATCATGTATGGTTTAGTGCTGTGAAGTACTATAATGACCCTTAGGCAAACACAAACCAGACTGGTCCATAAGACAGACATTTTGTTACATTTTTTAGTAATTGGCAATTGGTTCACAGTTTTGCTGACCTGACAGGATGGAGACCAGACAGGTGGCTGAAAAATTAGCTTTCATTTTTGTAAGTTGAAATTCAGGTTTTTTTTCATCTTGGAACTTCAAAATGATTTCTGACCTTGAGAGGAGGAGGTTCAGGTTGCAGAGTTTCAGTCCAGATTGGAACATTTTGGAGTAAAAACACACAAAGCTGACAGTTTTTAATCTTTTGTCTCTATACTGCTCTATACTACTACTGATATTGGTAATACATATTTCCCATATTTCTAAATGGTATTGCAGGTGTTATTAAATGTCCTTCTGATGTCTTGTCTTGCTTACATACAATACATACGCTAATGATGCTTGATTCTTGCTCCAATAGCCACAAAAACTTAGATGCCATAATAGATGAGAATCACAATATGAGAGTCACAGAAAGTCAGAAAATAATCTTAGCACTCAGCTATATCTCAGCTGTCATCTGAGTCCAAGGCAATATGTGTATCACAAGAAAAAAAGGGTACTGAATCAGCATAGATTCTGATTGAGCTGAAATCCATATTCAGTGTAGCTGGAATTATTCTGAGGTTGAGTTGAACTGGAACTGAAAAGAAAAGTAATTGGAGAAAGAAATAATGGTGTAATTTGGTGGATACCATGTCTCAGATGACAAAGAATAATTTCTGCTCTACTAATCTGTAGCTGACTGCTCCGCATGGTAAGAGTCTATAACCACCAATCCAGAGGTCACAGGGCTACAGGGAACAGCCATTACTCTCAACTTTTGGAGGCAGAAACTTGTTTTAGCGATGTAGTTACAACAGTAAGGCTATGCTTCTCCCTCTCTCCTCCCCAGCCCAACACAGACGTTCCAGAAAAACAGCTAGTTTAGATGTTACTGCAGATAACACGCTGCAGCATTGCCCAATGAGAATTACAGGTAGAGCAGTAACACTTAGAGCTTTAAAAGGGCTCTAGATTAACAAATATTTATATTAGTTTGAGCTTGATTTATGGTGGATGAAAATGTTCCGTGCATGTTACTGGCATTGAGAAACCTTCGCAGCTGCAGGCATGTTTGTTTTCTTTTGAGGGGACGTAGAAAGAGGAGACGCAGCACAAGATGCGATGGAGCCCAGAGGGCTTTGAGCTCGGCTGTCCCTGCCAGAGCCCGGCATCTCATCCTCCCACAACCGGCCGTCTCGACTCTCTCCTTGCACCACACCAAGCCACCTTGTCTGCTTCTCCTGCATTTCTCTGGAGCGTCTATTGAGCAAATTTAATTACGCTCCGCTTCCTCTTTGCGACACCCTATTTACTTGATCAAGACAACACACAATCGCTGAGCACCACGGCTTTTTCTTTCATCCACGTTTCCTCGGGGCCGTCCCGCCGACTCCCGCCGCTGAGGTCGTGTCCCGGCCGCGTTCCGCCAGCACCACCCCCGACGCAGCCTGCCCCATCCCGGCCCGACCGCGCCGCGCCCCGCGGAGCGCACCGCTCAGCCGATGCAAAGCTGCTGAGGCTTCTAAAACTTCAAGTGGTCACCCAAAAGTTTAAAAAAAAAAATAATAATAATAAAAAAATAATCAATGGATCTGGAGGGTTTCTTTTCCCCCTAAGCATCTCTTTTCTGCAGACAAGGCAGCAAGGGAAAGCTTGGCTGTGGTAG
>JANHGO010000039.1:34672678-34687614 GCA_024606505.1 Aquila spilogaster
GCTATCTCACGAATAACTGTAAAGCATACTTGATGTGGAAGAAGTGCGGGAGTTGGAAAGGGGAAAAAAAGTGGTTATAGAGTAAGCTGGAATTGTGGAGTGGAGCCTGAACTTTCATTAGTTGCTTTGTTAGTTTTTGTTTAATTATCTTTTCTATCGAGATCCTAGTTCAGATTCCAGGATATTTTTGCTTCTGAAACTTTTATTCTTGAATCTTCAGAGTTTATTACTATGTTTAAGAAGTGTATGCATGTTCTTCCAAAAAGAGGTTTTCCAAAAGAAATACAGCAATATTCTAACATGTTTTATATCTTCACATAGGTAGTTTTTGGTAAGTTTGTCGCTTTGGTTGTTTCCCCTCCATGCACATACGGTTATTAACCAGCACATTTGGATCCTCATTAGACTTCATTCCTTCTCCTCGACTGACACATAACATTTCCCCAGTGAAAATACATACTTCACTATCAGCACTCTGTACATCAAAGCTTTCATTCCTATTGGGCTAAAAATACATAAGCTATTCCATAAACAAAGGTCATAACCTTTCTAATCAAGTGGTTAATCCAAATAGTAAATCCCCTCCATGAGAAACAACAATCTTGTTTTTAACCCCCCATAAGATTAAATTTCAAAGCAGTAGTTTATGCAAACTTTCTCCTAAACTGAAGACATTATCTACAAGCTAAGGTTAAACCTACTTTTCATTACAGCTTTGTGAAGCCTTCAGACCACTGATACAGTCTTTTTAATGTGATGGTGACAGATCTGCAGGAGGCCTGGAGAAATATCAGTTTCAAAGGGTCATTATTTTTTGAGTTGGAGTTAGAATAACTTATGCTTATTTCCTGAAGCCAGAATGAAAATGAAATTACGTACGACTCAATTTTGTACATTAAAAACAGTCGGTACAACTATATGAAGATACGATTTCTGTAAAAACAGGCATGACAGCAAATATTTTAGCCCATTTAAATGATCAGATTAATTGGGACATAATAGGGGTAAATTTGTGTTTTCTTTATGGCTGACAGGCGCTGATTTGAGAAGGGTATAGACCAAGTACTATATTGTTTAATTTTAATGTTTCTCATAAAAAAAGTTAAATTATCACAGTTATATTTAAACATCCTTTTATGTTTGAGCCATTTATATGTTTTCTTTTTGATACAAAAATTTCTGTAATCTAGAAGCCTCTGAGAATCAGATTTTTTCTTCTGTCTGTTGAGACTAGTTCAAAATCTCCTTCCTTATCTTCAAGGTGCTTTGGCACGAGCCTAAGATACCCAATGGCTTGTCCTACACAAGATGTCAAAGTGAATTAACAAAAAAAGATGCGAATTTAACGTGAATGTAACTCGAGCATATATAATTTCTCTATGGACACTCATCTATAAGTCAGCTGGCCATAATTACCTTAACTTAATTCACGCTCAGAGTGAATTAAACTGAAGCGAACTAATGGTTTATCAACATAGAGAGACACTGTACAATAAGCTCAGTGTAAATTCACAATTCATCAGCTACTTTGCTCTGACTTCCCTTGTGGAAATACAGCATGCCCTCAAGGTGCCTTTGTATGAGGTAACTTAATTTTTTTAAGGGAAAAAAAAAAGCTATATATGGAAGTGTAGGCTGATTGATAGCAGGTGCAGAAGTGATTGTATTTCAATGGTGCTACATGTAGAAAGAAGGTCACCGTATATCATCTGTGCGGTTGAAGTTTCTCTACTGTTTTGTGACCATAATGGCACTTTCTATGCTATAGGGTCTATTTTGAACTGGAGAAAGCCAAATAGCACTTTTGGTGTTTCCATAGCAGGGAAACAGGCAGCAGATTAGTACTGAGTACCTGGTGTACCATCAATTCATATTTTTATTCACTGTTCAGTAACTTCATCCATGTAGGAGTGTAGAGAAGCCTTAACCATTTCTGAATGAAAACATCCAAAAGCAGTTATATACTTCAAATTTACACTGTTAGCCAGCTTGGTTTAACTTTACTGAGTATCTTGGTATTAATTTTCCCCTAAATGATTTTCCACATTTCTTTATTCATTAGATTTAATGGTATTTTCTGTTAGCATAAACAAAGCAATGCAATAAGGAATAGAGAGAAATATCCCTACTCGCAGTACTCCCTTTAAATTTAATCAGAATCGTCAGGCAGTCTCTGACATTACTATCCAGTTATGAAAACATCCCCAGCCCTATTCATTCAGCCATTTCTGCTCATTTTTCCAGGCGCAGAAAGTTTGCGCCATAGCATGCCTTGTCAGATTTGGAGCCCTTCCAGTACCTGATGAGCATATTAACAGTGCTCCCATTCATAGACGAGAGCCTGCCAGTTCTATCTAATTTTAGTTAAGTTGCTATTTATAGTTAGATCACTGCGTTTTCTCTTGTGAAAGCCTTGCAACGGCTAGGCGCGGAGGGAATATATTTTTGTGCTGTTTTAGTTGGCACACAAGAAGTTCACGGTTGTAATTTACCTAAGTCCAAAATACTCTGCAGTCCTCCCAAAGTAACAGCAATGCTCCACAATAACAATTTACACCAAAAATATTGTGGCACCTTTGGCTATTTCTTTCTCAGTCTACCAAGATGCTTACTGTGTCAATAGCATAGGCGACCCAGAAGTCAGATGATAGTACGAAATCATAGTCTTTGCTAACTATTACTCTATGCAGAAAGGTTTCAAGTTGCAAAGGATGGGGGAGAGAGGAAGAATTTTGGGTCAGATCTCTCTATGCTCTAACACCTGTAATACAGGTCAATTGAACTGAATTCTTTCTGCCTTGTTTCACTGTATAGGAAAGAGCATATTAATAACAGTAGTAATAATACCTACCTTTTCACCACAGTATTCTGTGAGAATTTATTCACTAACTTTGCAAGTAGTATTAAATGCCAAGAAATGTTATGGGGAAGAGATTCTCTGCTGTAGACTTGGTGGTCAAATTTACGTATATAGGTTTTTACAACTTAGGTATTTCATTAATGTACCAAGAATTTATGCTCCACTATGTATATATGTACATAGGTGTGTGTGTATATATATATATATATGGGAAATTGAGAGACAGCTGAGAGGAAATCAACATTACAGTTCATTTTATCTTGCAGCAAAACATGCATATGAAAAGTGAGCACTTCAAAACTATTTCAGTTAGAAATGCAGTGCTCAAATCATATGTAGTCTAGTGCCGCAAAGTTGTATAATGAACCTTGGGCAAACACAAGTTGGCCTCTTCAAGTTAAAAAGGCATGTCATTATGTGCTTTAGCAGTTGATAATTTGTTCCCAGTTTTGTTGAGATGACAGGATGGTGGTTGAAAAAATTAAATTTATTTTTTGTAAGTTGAAATTGGGGTTCATCTCATCTTGGAATTTCAAAGTGAATTCTGACCTCAGTAGAGAGAGGTTGGGGTCACAGAGTTTCTGTCCAGATTGGAGTGTTTTGGCTTCAAAACACCCAAAGTTGATAGTGTCTACTCTTGTTTTGTCTCTCTGTAGGCCTCTGATATTGGTAATATGTGTCTCTCTCATTTGTACCTGGTGCTTGCAGGGGACGTTTATTGTCTTTCTGATGTCATATCTTGCTTACATAGAATAAATACTCTGATCATCCCTCATTCTTGCTCCAATAGCCATGAAGACTTAGAGGTTGGAATAGATACGACTATGAGAGTCACAAAAAGCCAGAAAATAATCTTCATACTCATCAATCTGAATTGCATTCTGATTCCTAGATAATACATGTATCACAACAAGAAAGGGGCATTGAACCAGCAGAGATTTTGGTTCAGCCGAAATTTGTATTCAACCTGGCTGAGCTTATGCTGAGGCGGAGTTGAACTGGAACTGAACCAGAAAAGTAGTTGAAGAAAAAAATAATGGCATAATGCTGTGGCTAATGTGGTTCACAGGACAAAAAAATTTTTTTTCTCTATTAATTTGTAGCTGCTGACTGCCCCACATGATAAAGCCTATACCCACCAATCCAGAGGTCATGGGCTGGCAGGGGACTGTCAAAGTTTCAGAGGCACAAATGTGTTTTAGCTGCATGGTTATATCAGTAAGACTGTACATCTCCCTCCCTCTTCCTCCAGCTAAACACAGATGTTCCAGATAAATGACTGGTTTAGATGTTATTGCAGATAAAAGCTGCAGTGTTGCCTAATGAGAACTGCAGGTAAAGCTGTAGCACAGCTTTAAAGGGGCCCTAGATTAACAAATATTTATGTTAGTTTGAGCATGATTTATGGTGGATGAGGATGCTCCCTGTGTGTTACTGGCAGGATAACATTGAGAAACCCGTGCAGCTGCAGGCGTATTTGGTTCTTTTTTTTAGGGGATGTGGAAAGAGAAGTGACACAGCACGCAGTAAGTAGAGGTGACAGCATCAGCTGAGGGCTGGGAGTGCAGAGGGTTTCAAGCTCTCGTGTCACTGACAGACCCAAACATCTGTGTGGCGTGTAAAGCACATACATGTGTGCTTGGCAAGCCTGTGGTTGGCGTCATACCTATGTCTCACTGAAGTCCTCAAAATCTTAAATGGGACCAAGAGGTAAGCAGCCCTTCTGCCACATGCCCACACCACACGTTTCCATTTGTGTGGTCTGACAAAACAGCCATGACCTCGTGCCTCAGTCAGACCATGGCTACAGCTCCTCCGGCAGAAATGCACCCCTCCTTGCAGCCTGTACGCTCTTTTGGCTGATACCTGGGCACAGACATTGCTTTTCCCTCCCTCTACCTCATTGTAATAGATTACTAACCCTGTTTTATAATCACAAATCCAGATTTTTTTTTAAATGGACTTATTTCCTAATGCTTTGATTTAGTCACTTCTGACAACCTCCTTCAAGCATAGCTTTTCAGAAAAAAAACTCACCACAGTTTGAGAGATTCATTCTTACTTCACAGGCTGTCAAATCTCCCTCCTTGCACCACACCAAGCTACGTTGTTTGCTCATCTTGTGTTGCTTTGTGGTCTCTATTAGGCAAATTAATTATACTGTCCTTGTTTGCATTACTGTACTTTATGTGTCTTTGCAGCCTTCCCAGAGAAAGCTGACACATTATTGCTACTCCCATAAATTGTACTTTCTTCCATGTTCTCTTGCAACTCATGGAGACATTATGCAATTTTTCATCATTAGATTCAGGCCCAATGTGATTTCTCTTCATAAATGCCTCTAAAGAAACCTAATACATCATCACCTGTTGCTCTACACCCTATAAAAGAGAGTAAAAAAATGGCATGTGGTGACCAGCCATGGAAGTTTCTCCTGCCACCACCTAGTGGGTTGGGGCTGGGTTTTGCAAGCACGGAAATGCAATGTCTCCATCCTTCTTCTTGGATTTTATCTGACGTTCATACTCGTGCTCATCCCAGGCATTTAGAGCATTGATAACCTTAATTACAGTGACTTTATGGAATGATTTTTAAATAATAACCCAATATAAAATTGGTGACGTTTTTCATATGCCAGCAGTACTTGAACTGCTGGCAAGTTTTCCTTTATGGAGAAGATCTGGCTGATAGCAAGGCAGGGATAATAACTTTAGGGAACGCTTTTACTTACGTGCTAAAATAAGACATCTTCCTCTACAGCTAGTATTTGCCTTAACTAGTTATTTTAAGGTAAAGCAATCGCTTCCATCCTTCCTATCCCCACTCCAACTCTTTATGTTTTGGGTCTATTCTAGTTTAGTGTTCCCAAACCAAGAGCAGCAGAATCATTCTACAGAGTCTTGACTGATGCTGTGTCCCTAGAAAATTTAAACTTTTATACTAATAACCTTCCACTCTCTCTTATGGCACTCATTTTTGGGTCTGTAAATGCTAGCATCTGTATCCAAAGTAAAGCAAAATTTGAAATACTGGAAGGACCCAGGGCTCCACATGAAGGAATCTTGACAGCTTTTAATTTCTTGACAATCTTTTCATTTCCTTTTGCAAGTTCCTTGCTGCTGCAGTTTCTCTCTGCGTTATGAGCCAAAGCAGTTGAGTTTTTTTGTTCTTCCATACTTCTTAGGACATTTTCTGATCAGTGGCAGCTGCCTGGTGGCTTTATCTATCCATCTTGTCTTTCTGAACTGGCAGCATTGCAGCTGGGCTTCCTAACTACCCAGACACTGTGTAGCTGCCCCAAAGGTTTTATCTCTTCAATTTTATGTCACCTGTAAGCTCGTCTTGGGAAGCTACCTGCTGTTACTTTAAATATTTTTAGAAAACATCTAGCTCTTATTTAAGATTATTTTGATCTTTTTGATTTTTGTAAGACTGTCAGAGTTTATTCTCTTTAGCCGCAGCAGTTAATCAGCTTTCAAAATCTTGCATGTTATTTCCATTGGGAAGACTAACTGATAAAGATACAACCTGTACTTAATTTTTTTGTATATATATAATCCTATTTATTTACAAAGAATGTACTCAGAGTTCTCTTTTCCCAAAAACACCTCTGTGCTTGCATTTCTGCTTCTGGCTTTTATCTTGGACACACTCAACTCCACCAAAACAAGGACCTGGCTCCCACATCTGCTTTCAGAGTCAGGAGGTCTATTTTTGAGGCTTCAGATCATAACCTACCCCAGTATTGCCACACTGATTTGCAGCTGTCATGGTAGCATCTACTACTTCAGCTTTCAATAAATGAAATGGATGAAAGGAGCTGTGATGTCTACAAGTTTCAGTGAGGTTTGTGGCTTCCTAAGGATCAAAGACACACTACTTGTAGGAGCTAGCCAGCCTCAAGCATAACAATTTATTACTGCTCTAAAATATGATGCACGCTCTTGGTACTAAACAAATGACCATAGAGCATTAGAAGATATGACAAAAATTAACTGTAATACTTACAGGGTATTCAGTATCATGCTACCATGAAGAGCATTGCTAAACATCCCAAAAGCAAGGTGGCCAGTTCAGCAGACTACGTTCTGGACATGCTATTTGGAAGTCAGGAATTTTTGTTCTCCCTGTGCAGCATTTCTAATTCCAGTCTGCACATGTAGTTCACCTAACAGGCGCACCAAATGACACTCTCCAGCCCCTTCCTTGTTGATGTCGAAGCCTGTCTTTTTAATTTTGCCCACTCTCTTTTCATGAAAGCACATTGTCTTTTTAGACAAGAACATCAGTTCTGTAACATTTTTCCCAACGAAACTCGTTATGCATTTTTTCCATGAGCATCTAACTGCAGCTTTTAAGATTTCATGCTGTGTAATTCATTTGTGAATAAACTCTTCCCCTGAAAAGTTAAAATTAAACCAAGCAGCTTACTGCTTACATCAAAGCCAATACAAATAGGCCTCCACCGGGGACTGAAGGAAGCAGCTCTGCAACTCAGATCTTGGGGGGAAAGGAGCGCAAAGTTGAAACAGAAATATTTAGAAGTGCCAAAAGGGAAAGTAACTCTTCTTTCAAAGAGCAGCTTTATGTTAAGTCAGTAACACTTGCTGCAAAAGAGTTGAAACTTTGTATAAAGGCACTATTGTACATGGAAAACATGTTAAATAAGTAGGAAGCGAGGAAGGAAGATGTTAAAAGACAGATTCATATTGGGGGTTTGTAAACCATAACTAAAGTTTCAGTGCTTTTCTTCATAATTTCTACTGCTTCTTTATGGATTTTCTTAAATAAAATTTCCTAGTATTCTGGGTGTCTCAGTTTCTCTCTTTTGCCAGGGAGCTTCATGTGCATATCCCAGAATCTCAGATGAGTCTAGCAGCTGAAGCCCTAACTCAGATTCCCAATGTTTGGAAGTTGAAGTCCTCATTTTATATTTCTGATGCATCTATAAACATAATACTTCCACACCCCTGCTGTGATCACTGATGCCCCAGACTGATCTTTCTCCAGCCTCTCTTCAGATCCAGTTTATTTCATCTTAATGTGTTATTTTAATCCAGGATTTCATTTTTTCATCCTTGCCATCTTTAGTACACATACTGACAATTTTGACAGTGTTGAAACATTATCTTTCTCAGCAGCTTCCGTGTTTCTCTCCAAGTCCTCTCTGCCAGTTCCCCGCTACTTACTTCAGTCTTCAGCGGACATTTACACCTGCAAGTCAATAACAGTCCTTCTAAAATCTCTTGTCCCCTGACTCTTTTTTCCATGACTCCCTCTTGCACATTAGGAACTTAAAAGCTTCAACAGCTGCTGAATATTGAATTGCAGGAGATCCTTCTGGCTCTTGCTTGGCTTGCAGAATCTCACACACTTGAGAGTTCAGATATTGTTTGAGACAAGCTCTCAGTTTGAAGACCAAATCAAATGGAGTTATTTTAATCTAATGTACACTCCATTCACTAGATGATGTCCTTTTGAGCAGGAAGAATTTGCATTTTGAAAAACTCAAATCGGATTGATCAGGCTCAGCTTCAGACTCTCTGCAGCATCAGATTTCTATCTCCTCACTAAGCCAACTTCTTCCACTACAGGTTCATTTTGCCTTCCTCCCAGCCCAACTAATTATTTTTCCAACCTGATCATGTTGCACATATGCAATCTCAGTTGCATTTTCGTCACCTGTTGAGTCACTCCCTACATCCTCCCTTCCTCCTGCTTCTTGTTTTCCATTTTCAGGATTCCTTCCTCCTTTAGGAGAAAATGGCAAATATCATCATATTGGCTTTCAACCTTTTCTTGGCTTGCAGTACTTTTAGCCCACTAAACAGTTGATTTAGCATTAGGCTGGACACATTTCAGTGCATTAATTACAAACACAAATCCATTAGTGCATATCCAGACCTTATTCTGCTTTTCAGGAACTCCTGTAATGTAGTTAGTCTATGTTAGATAATGTAAACTGATAAATAAATAAATAAAATACTTCAGTACATTGACTCTATCGTTCAATCAGAAGGAATGTAAGAAGAGACAGGTAGCATTTTCTCCCAAAGATTTTTATTAAATGTTGTATTCTACAGCATATTACTATGCTTTGAATATTAGGATTTCTTACTATAGGATTTGAACTCATTTACCCTGCTTTATTCTCGATGTCACCCTGCTCATGGTAGGACAACTGCCATGAATAAGATGAAATAGGCAAAACAAGTAAGATGAAAAGGGCAAAAATTGCTTTAAGGCCTATGTTTTGATGAAATAGCTGCTATTCTTTTGTTGTTGAGGTCTCATCTTTGTATTAGTATCTTGCAATAAAAGTGAGTTAATCTATGATTCTGAACTTCTTTTAGTACAGGAAGAAATTAATTCTGTATTTCCAAGCTGATTTTAGATGTTTTAAGTTGAAGTCTTTTATTTATTCTACACATTTGGAATTTTACTAATCCATATGAAAACAAGCTTGAAGCACAGGTGAAGATAAATCTTTTAACTGTAGACTGTATCTTTGGTTGCTTTGATTTGTGCAATCGCTACTGCAGTAAACAGAGCTTTAGTTAATGAACAGATATTCTAGTGGTTTTGTTTTGTGGTGGTTTTTTTTGTTTTTGTTTTAAAAGCCTCCCCTTAATACAAAAGGCAGTTGTCTCTTTTGGTTTAAGAATAGCTGATTAGCATATCCCCAACTCAGTAATCTTTTGGAGGTCTCCTAATACATCTCTGAATGCACGATTTATCTTATTGATCTAGCCAGGTACACATGGGCAACAGATACATTCCTGTGTTTCTTCAAGAACGCAAGAAAAGTTTTGGCTATGAGGACTCCATTGTTCACTCTCCTTTAGCAATGCATCAATAGAGTGCATAACAGTCAAAACACTATATGGATGTAAATCAACAAAGACCACTATAAATAAAATGAGATGAATAGATTAGTTTTCGCTCAAAGATATAAGGCATTGTGATTTGGTCCCCGATATACATGACCTCTAATTTTTGAGAGCAAGTTAGAACTATTTATTTCATGTTGTGTCAGAAGCTGTTTTGCCTCTCGAATACATTTTATGCTGAATTCATTAGTGTCACATAGACTTTTTACACATTTTTATTTTCCAAGAAAGCAAAACCAAGACTTGTATTATTCCCAAGTCCCATAACAGTTGTCATCCTGCTCCTTTTCCAGGTTCAGAAAAATCAGCATCAAAATATTGTTGGTCCAAAGTCCCACAAACTGCCAGTGTCTGCGTGACCATACTAATTAGGCCAGCCAACGTATATGTAACTCTGCTCAGGACTTGTTAGGCTACACCTGGAATGTAATGTCCACTTTTGGCCCCTAAGCTCAAGACATTGAAAGACATTGAAAAACTGGAGAGGGTCCATTGGAGGGCCACCATGATGATTAGAGGGTTGGAGAACCTGGCATATGAAGAAAGGCTAAAGGAAGTGGATTTGTTCAGCCTAGAGAAGAAAAGGCTCAGGGTGGATCTAGTCAGTGTCTCTAACACCCAAAGAAGGTAGTTGTAGAGAAGGTGGAGATACTGTCTCCGAAAGGATTCTTGGTGGCAGGACAAGAGGCCGTGGGCACAAGTTGCTTTAGGGGAAATTCCTTCTGCACAGAAGAAAAAATTAATTCTTCATCCAGAGAACAACTGAGCATTGTAATAGGCTTCCCAGAGAAGTGGTGGGACCTTTCTTGATAGAAATATTCAAGACTTTGCTTGACAATGCCCTGGATAACCTAATCTAAAGTGCTGCTTTCAACAGCAGTTTGGACCAGATGATCTCCAGAGGTACCATCTAACCCAGACTTCCCTGTGAATTAACTACGGGGCTTACAGCATCATGTCCAGCAAACAGCTACAGTGCATGGGGGTACGGAGGGAGAAGGGGTGAGTTCAGGCTGAAGAGTGTAGTGCTAGGATAGACTTCGGACACAAATCAACAAGAAACTGCATTTCATTAAATGTTTATAGAACAGCTTGTCAAACATTGCTAACATGAGCAGAGCTTGTCTGGTGCTAAAGCATCAGCAAGACATTTCCTCAAAGTTGCCAAGCTTACTTAAAGCCAAAATATAATCTATTGCACTAGTGCTGTCATACCCATTAACTGCCAAATGTAGTTCCTCCTAAAAGTTCAGTGATGCCTGGCTATTTAGAGCACAGGAAAATGTTGCTGAGTCTCTTAAATTAGGCAAATAACTCAACAGCTGATACGCTAAGCATGTAAAGCAATGGGAGATCAATGCATTTAGTTAACACAAAGTCTTTATGTAGTGTGTGCACAGACACTCGCTGGATAGCATTAGTTGAGAAGCTTCTTAAGTGAAATTGAAGTCTAAATCATCCACTGTCTCCAGGAAGAGGCCTATATATATAGTTTCAGATGCAAGAGTGAGAGATTGCGTCAGCAGATTTATATATATCAGTTTGCTTTTAATTAAACTTTTTGCTTGGCTCTGGAGTCTGCAGCATTTATTGCAGCTGGGGAATTGTGGTTTACTACAGCCCCTGGTTGAGATTAAGTATGCTATAGAGCCAGAAGAGTGTTTACAGGCCTTCGTTATTGATTCATGGGTATTTTCTTCTTGTAGCTATGATGTAGAAAACTAAAGCTATATTGAGGAGTTTTTGGTTTTTCCACATTTAGAAGCTGGATCTAGATTTGCCACCAAAAGAAGAACGAGCATTTTCAAAGTTTAGAACTCATCAGTAATTTCTGTTATTACTTTATCAGCAATACAGTCTATATTTGAGTCTTTGACTGCATAGTAAACAAGAGGCTGTGTTCACCTGAAACTGTTAAGCAACAGTAACTGTAAATGGCTCAGTCCCCTCCACTGCTCTTTGAGAATTAACTACTATCTGACAGTTGTTACAACATAGCCTAGCCATGCTAAATAAAATCTTCAGGTTTTGTGCCCTTAAACTTGCAGTAAGTCTCGGTATATAAGCATCCAGTATTATCCCTGTTCTACAGATAAAGACATCATGTGCCCCTTTCTATGGTGGTGCAGTATTTTGACCTTTCTTTATTTAAATATGCATAACACAGCCCAGCAAGAAGTGCAATACAGTTTAAGCTATGACTTTATACTTTCATTCTATCATAAAATCTGAGTTATGTGTCCCTCTGGAATGGTTATAATTGAGCACACAAATCAGGTGCAAGGGCAAGAGGCTCCTGACAGGAAGAACAGAATCTGAGAAACATCTTCATGGCTCTTGCATAAGCCAAGTACATCATATTATAAAGGTAGTGAAACATAATGCAAAAATTATTAACTAGCAAACTAACTAATTACCCCTCGCAAAGTCTGCTATCAACTTGAGACTGCTTTCAGCTGGAAGTCTACCCCTGGCCAAAGTGGGGGACTCACACAAATACAGCAGCTTTGAGATTTAGCTTAACCATGTTTATCTCCACAATGTTCTTTTCAAGCCAAGTCACTACTGCAAAGCAAACATATCAAAGAGAAAACTATCTAAATGAAAGCAAGTTTAGTACTGTGGCAGCTTCTTGCCAAATCTCTTTGGAGCCAGTGCTCCTACCATAAGAAAAGCCTTTCACAATTTTTAAACTTAAGTGAAAAAGTCCCTTCATTAAATTAGACTCTGTCCTTCCAAGGATCCATCCTTAGCTGAGACAGGAGTGCTACATCTGCTGTGGTCATCCACATACACCTCTCACTCTTACTGCTCTTTGAGCTGCACCATGGTACACTCAACAGAAAAGATCTCCACTGTTTAACTGTAACAGCTTGGGGAAAAGCATCTCTTTTTGATCATTTTGAATGTGCCATTCCCTAGGTCTCTTACTGCATGAGGCAGGACACAGTTGTTCCCTGCTCACCTTTTCCACATCATCAATAATCAAAGACTAAGCTAAGGACAGCCACTTAGCAAATACATGGGATCTTCTGATGAGTAAAGTCATCAAAACATTGAAGAAAAAAATTAAAAGGAGGTAGCATGTTCATATTGTATGAGGTCTTGCCTTATGTCATGTTATTAGTGATATAGTATATTCAAAATACACAAGAACTGACTGATCTAGATATTACATTTAGGCACATACTGCAACATTAACATTTCCAATACATATTGGTTTTGATGTCATGATAAACAGCACATATTGTAAGCACATAGGCATGAGAAATTCAGTAATCAGCTGAAAAAAAAGAGAGAGCTGGGGAACACGAGGATCCCAAGGTTAGTGGGAAGGCACATATCTCCCCCTTCCAGCAAAGTTATGTCACTCACCCTGCTTTGGATGCCATTCTGGAGACGACCCACAGCTGTGACCTTCTAGGGCAAAGCCTCAGGCTTTGAGGCACTACACCTGGGGAAGAAATGGCAGCGGTGGTGGGTAACTGAGCAGTGTAATATACCTCATGCAAATTATTTCCGATAACTGGTTTATTTGTCTTTAAAGATATTCTGTGTTGAAAACTAAAGAGGTGCTGCTAACTTTATAAGCTTGAGTCACCTCTGGACTCAGGTAAACAAATTTGTCTGCAGAGGACCCCAGGCAGGCAGTTTTGTGTTGACCATCAGTTCTGATGTCCATCTTGCATCTTATGAGAGTCCAGACTCCCAAAGAAAAGGTGCTTCAGATGTGGCCTAATGGCCTGTGGCATTACCAAAGGGCATCTAGGGCCCAGCCTGTTTTAACTTTCCTTACTTTAGAAAGGGCTCACAGCGTGACCAGCGTTAAGCAGCTGGAGAATTGGAGAGTATGTTGCTCTGGAAGCTAAGTGCAGGTGGACTATTATTTGGACTGTTGGGTACCTTTCAAAAAAAAGAAACAAACTAACAAAAAGCCCTCCAAAAACCACATACCATGGGAACGTTGCTATAGCCCTGGGCTGTATCCAGAAGGGAAACAGATTTCTTTCCTCAGATCGAGAAATAATGATAATACATCTGAGTGAAATGGAGCACACCAGAGCTTGTCTTATTAATGAAGGGAATGATACTATAGCTGGAGGGGATAACAGTACTCACCTAGAGGGGAAAAAGCTCCTGTTCCTGGCTTCTGTTTCAAGAGCAGGGCCTCAACAGTAGGTGTTGGCTCAGGAGTCATTTGTTGGCTGTAATTACAGCTTTCCTCCCTCTTGCCAGCTGTTTTGTTTTGCATCTTGACGTAGAGTGTTTAATGCAGGCTGTGGTCCCACAGGTGATTCCATGCAGCTCTGCCCTTGTGCTCGTGTCATCCTGCATGTGCTGTAAGGTCTCGCATTATCCATCTGCAGGGTAAGGGCAGTGCCTGTATTTTTCCTATGAGCTACAGTTTTGGAATAATTGATGAATATCTGTAAATAATGCTATAAAGTAGAATTACTTACAGCATTACTTTCCTCGTCACACCATCACATTGATGAAATCAGCCGTGGCTTTTGCTCCACTTCTCCATGAAAGACCATCACAAATTATTCTCCTTCAGCACCAAAAGCAGAAGAGCTCTGCAGGACGTCATTAATGTAGAAAAGCACAGGTCGGTGCCATGGTAAGAGATGGCACACGATAAAAAGCCTTTTGAGATAAATGTGGGATTCCTACCTACCCTGATGCTATGCGTCTTTCTGGCATTCTGTCTAAACTTCATTTAATTCACCAATGGTATTTTGGGATTTCCTACGTGTGCTAAATTGTAATAAAAGATATCCGCTGATGGCGAAGTGTCTCGGCTCAGTGGATTACAGACTCCTCCCCAGCCATTGGGTAGGGCCACTTGAGACAGCCAAAATCCACTTGAGATTGAAAAGGTGCGAGCAGTAAATAAAAGGAAATCCTGGATCACCGTATAGTGTTCAGCTCCCACACTTTGACCTCCTTTGGTCCCTTCTATATTTTGTTAAGATCATATTTCTTTACTTGCTGCCTGGCTTAAAAGCCATCATAAATCTGTGGCGTGCAGTAAGAATAACAGAGAAGGCACCGTGTAATACAAGGGGCTATAACTCCATCCCAGGCACTCGGAGGGAGTCGTAAATCAGCGCGGCGAAGCTTCAGCCGGGAGAAGCGGGGGCTGAGGCTGGGAAAGCAGCAGCAGCCTGGCCCCTGCCCGCCGC
>JANHGO010000039.1:34687714-34784966 GCA_024606505.1 Aquila spilogaster
TTCCTTTCCTTTCCTTTCCTTTCCTTTCCTTTCCTTTCCTTTCCTTTCCTTTCCTTTCCTTTCCTTTCCTTTCCTTCTTTTTTAAGCATATTACTGTTCTTTGAATATTTGAATTTCTTCAAGATGTAGTTTGAACTCATTTCCCTCAGCTTTACCTTCTACATCAGCCTACTCATAACAAGACAACTGCCATGATTATGATGAAACAGGCAAAATATGTAAGACAAAATTTGGTTTAAGGCCTATATTTTGATAAATAACGGCTGTTCAATGTTTGTTGCTGTTGATTTGATTTTGGTTTGTTTCATTTTGTTGTTGGCTTTTTTTTTTTCTTTGTTTCAGTATCTTGAAAGAGGAGTAAGTTCATCTATAGTTGTGAACTTATTTTGGTACAATAAGAACATCATTCTCTCTTACAACATCCACGAATGCAAGATCTATCTTTACTGGTCCAGTTAGGTGCATGTTGGCCATGGATGTAAGAACACACAAAGTTTCGGCCACGAAGACTCCATCTCTCACTTTTGTTTAGAAATGCATGAACAGACTGCATACCAGCCAGCACTCTGTATGGATACAAATCAACAAAAAGCACTAAAAAGGAAAATGAGAGGAAGAGGTTAATTTTTGTCCAAAGATACAAAGCAATGTGATTTGGTCCCTAGTATAAGTTAACCCTAATTCTCTGGGAGCTAATTGGAAATGTGTATGTCATTTTCTGTGAGAATACTTTGGAATACTGCTTTAATACACGTTATGACAGGACTCATTGGTGTCTGTAGATAGTTTTTTTTTTATAACAAACTTCTATTTTTAGGTGTTTTTATTTTCTGAGGAAAAAGCGCTGAGAAAGGAAAGCCATCTAATCCTTAAGTATTATTCCCAAGTCCCATAACATAGTCATCCTCTGCCTTTTCTAGTTTCAGAAAAATTAGCATCAATATATTGTTGGTCCAGAGAGACCATCAGTGTCAGGACTGGCATGAGACGTGAATAGGACTCTATTGCAACCTCAAATAACAAAAGTGTGCTCTTTTCTTACTGTAAATATTCTGGACTTTGCTTGACAGTATTCAGAATAACTGAAGTCTCTCTTTCCAACAGTGGTTTGGACCAGGTGATCTCCAGAGGGCCTTTCTGACTCAGGCTTCACTATGACTCCATAAGATAGCCACGGCACATGGGGAGGGGATAAGGGCAAGCTCGGACTGATGTGTGCAGAGCCAGAACAGACTCAGGACACAAATCAGCAAGGAGCTGTGTGTCATTAAACATCTATAGAACAGCTCATCAAACACAGCTAACACAAGCAGAGTCTGCCTGATGCTAAAGCATCAATGAGACATCCTCAAAACTGCTGAGCTTACTTATAGCCAAAAGATAATATATTACAGTAGTGCTGTCATATCCATTAATTGCCAAATGTAGTTGCTCCTGAAAGTTCAGAGATGTCTGGCTATTTAGAGCACAGGAAAATGTTGCCAAGTCTCTTAAATTACTCAATAGCTGATACACTCGGCATGTAAAGCAAAGGGAGATCAATGCATTTAGTTAACAGGATGTCTTTATGCAGTGTGCACAGAGACTCACTGGATAGTATTATTTGAGAGGCTCCTTAAGTGAAATTGAAGTCTAAATCATCCAATGTCTCCAGGAAGAGGCCTATATATATTTCAGATGCAAGAGTGAGAGATTGTGTCAGCGGATTTGTATGTATCAGTTTACTTTTAATTAAACTTTGTGTTCTGCTCTGGAGCCTGTAGCATTTATTGCAGCTGGGGAATTGTGGTTTACTGCAGCTCTTGGTTGACATTAAGTAGGCTATAGAGCCAGAAGAGTGTTTACAGGCCCCCATTATTGATTCATGGCTGTTTTCTGCTTGTAGCTATAAAGTAGAAAACTAAAGCTGTATTAAGAGTTTGGGTTTTTCCCCCACGATGAGAATCCAGATTTACCAGCGAAAGAAAAACGAGCATTTTGAAAGTTTAGAACTGCCCGTAATTTCTGTTCTTACTTTATCAGTAGCATGGTTTATATTTGAACCTTTTGTTGTGTAGGAAACAAAAGGCTGCATTCACCTCCAACTGTTAGGTGTACAGCAACAGCAGGAATAAAAGGTTCAGCCCCTCCAGTTGTCGTTTGATAGTTAACCAGTATCTGACAGTCATCACAATCTATCTTAGCAATACTAAAGAAAATCTTCAGTTTTTCTGTCCTTAAATTTACAGTCAGTCTTGGAACATAAGCAAAGAATATTATCCCTGCTCTACAGATAAAGACATCAAGTGCCTCTTTCTATGGTGGTGTAGTATTTTGACCTTTTGTTATTTAAATGTGCGTAACAGCAGCAAGAAGTGCTGCTGCAATACAGTTTAAGCTATGACTCTGTACATTCATTCTATTACAGAATCTGAATTATGTGTCCCACTGGAATGGTTGTAATTGAATGCACAAACCAAGTGCAAGGACAAGAGGCTCCTGACAGAAAGAACAGAACCAGAAGAACACCTTCACGACTCTTGTATAAACCAAGCACCTGATTTTTTACAGTTATGGAAGCACAATGCACAAGGGACTTTCACCCCTCACAAAGTCTGCTGTCAACTCGAGATGGCTTTTAGTTGCAAGTCTATTTCCTAACAAAGTAGGGATGCCTCCCGAATTGCAGTAGCTTTGAGATTTATCTTCACCATGTTCATCTCCAAAACCCTCTTTTCCAGTCAAGTCACTACTGCAAAACAACCATATCAAAAGGAAAAGCATCTAAACAAACACAAATGATGTAGAGTTTCTTGAAGAAGCTCTTCTGAGATAGAGCGCCTACCATGAAAAAAGCCTTTCACAACTTCTAAACTAAAATGAAAAAGCCTCTTCTCAAAATTAGCCTCTACCCCTTGGAGGAACCATCCTGAGCTGAGACAGGAATGCTACACTTGCTGTAGCTATTCACATATGTCTTTCTCTCACACTGCTCTTTAAGCTGCTGCTGTTGACTTGCCAGGGGCACCATGGTGTACTCAACAGAAAGGAGAATCTCCACTGCTTAACCGTAACAGCTTGAGAAGAAACATCTCTTTCTGAGCATTTTGAACCTGCCATTCCCTAGGTCTCTTACTGCATGAAGCAGGGCACAGTTGCTCTCTTCTCACCTTCTCCACATCATCAATAATCAAAGAAACTGAGTGAAACTCCACTTAGCAAATACATAAGATCTTCTGATACCATAATATTGAAAAAATTGATTGGTTTAGCTATTATTCTGCACTGTCTGCTGCAATGTTAGCATTTGCAAAATACGTTGGTTTTGATGTCACTACTTGTAGCACATACTGTGAAGATACAAGCATGAGGAATTAAATAATCAGTTGGAGAACAGAGAGGTGGAGAACAAGAGGATTCCAGGAGGACATACATCTCCCCTTCCTGAAAAATTACATCACTCATCATTCCTTCAACACCATTCTGGAGGATACTGTGTATCTTAGGAGGAGACCGGAGCCACAGCTTTCCGAGGCTATGTTTTGAGACATTGCATGTGGCAGAACAGTTTCTTGTTGGCCATCAGTTCTGATTCCTGTCTTATGCCCCATGAGAGTCCAGACTTCCAAAGATAAGGTGCTTCAGATGTGGACTATTGGCCAGTGGAATTTCCAAGGAGCATCCAAAGCCTGATCTGGTCTGACTTCCCTTGCTTTAGGAAGAGCTTGCAGTGCAATATATCAGAATTGGAGATGGCATTGCTCTAGAAGCTAGCAGAAGCAGGTGCACATTTGGACTGCTGGATGCCTTTCCTAAGTAAATACATAAATAAATAAATAAAGTGTCATGGGATCCTTGCTATAGCCCCAGGCTGTGAGCAGAAGGGAGACAAATTTTCTTTCTCAGATAAAAAAAATAATGATAATAAATCTTTGAATGAGAGGGAGCACACCAGAGCTTGTCTTATTAATAAAGAGAATGACACTGTAGCTGGAAGCTGGAGGGGATTATGGCTCTTGCATAGGAGAGAAAAAGTTCCTGTTCCCAGCTTCTGTTTCAAGGCCAGGGCCTCAGCAGCATGTGTTAGCTCAGGAGTTATTTGTTGGCTGTCACTACAGCTTTCTATCCTCTTGCCAGCTGTTTTGTGTTGCATGTTGACACAGCGTTCAATGCAGGCTGTGGTCCTGCAGGTGACTCCATGCAGCTCTGCCCTCACGTGCATGTGCTCCTGTGTGGCTTCTAGGTCTCACACTGTACAGTAGGGACAGCACCTGGGTTTTTCCTATGTGCTACGGTTTTGAGATAATTGATGAATACATGTTAAAAGTGTTATAAAACAATTACTTAGAGCATTATTTTTTCTTGTCACACCATCATATTGAGGAAATCAGGCACAGCTTTCGCTCCACTTTTCTATGAAAGCCTATCATAAATATCATTTTCCTTCAGCATCAAAAGCAGAGCAACTGCAGGACATGGTTAACCTAGAAAAACACAAGTAGGTGACACAGCACAAGATGATACTCGTGCTGTGGGATACCTACATCCCCTGATGAAATGCATCTTTCTGGCACTCTGTGTGTAAAATTAATTCACAAATGATATTTTGGGATTTCCTACATGTACTAAATCATAATAAAAGTCATCTGTTGATGGCAAAGCCTCTCAGCCCAGCAGACTGCACATTACTCCCCAGCCATTGGTTAGAGCTGTCAGAGACAGCCGAAATCCACTTGAGATTGAAAAGGTGTGAGCTATAAATAAAGGGAAATCCTGGATCACCACAAGGTTCAGCTCCCACTCTTTGACCTCCCTTGGTCCCTTCTATGTTTTGTTAAGATTGTATTTCTTCATGCACTGTCTGGCTTAAAAGCCACCATAAATCTATGGCATGCAGCAAGAATAACAGAGAAGGCACTATATAATGCAAGGGGCTATAATTCCTTCCAAGGCACTCAGGAGCAGTCGTAAATCAGCATGATGGAGCTTCAGCTGGGAGAAGCAGGACTGGAGGCTGAAGTGGGAGCAGTCTCCATCCTCCACCCACCCTCGGCCCTGCTGCAGTGACAGCCCTGTTGCTGGAGCGTGCCCACCTACATAGCCTGCCTGCCTGCTGCAAAGCTTGGGGATCTGCAGGAAAAAGATAAAATAGAATCACAGCTAACTGGAATTTAGGGAAGGGAGTGAATTAGAGGTGTCATACTAGAGGCAGGGGAATAAGGATGGGTATGTTTGAAGGACACAGATGGGTAGATGCCTGGAAGGGTTGTAGGCATAAGAAGAGGTCATGTTAATTGCCATTAGATTGGAGAGCATTCCTTATCACTCATAATTCCTTTCTATTTTTCTTACCAGTAGTGTTTTCCATGAAGCTGATCAGGATGGCCACAGCCTAGGGTTGTCTCCAGCTGCTGAATGAGGCCTGCTGCTGCTTGTATCTTGAGTGCTGTGCTCAGCGTGCAACAGCAGGCTGAAACCAGCTCCCACCCTGCTCCCTTCATGTGCTCCAGCATGCTTACCTCCACTTGGCATCACCAGCACAAACTAACCACCATGTGTTTTGGCTCACGGACGGTCAAACCACGTCTTTTCTTCCAGCTGCAGATATTTGGCAGAGTTCAAGAAGTTGAACACAGGAACACACGATTTCCAGTTGAGGGTTCTTTAGCTGTTTCAGCTTCATGTTAGAAACAACTGTTCCTTATTTTGTGTTCGCTTATTCCAAGTAACACACACAGCTCAATCATTAGAAACTTGGACTAGCTTGAGTGACAGACGCAGCACCATTCACTGGATAACACATTCTCCTTTGCTTTAATATGGAAAATCTTCTTTCAAGTGTGGAAAACTTCTGAAGGATATTCTCATTCTCTTTCTGCACAAATTTTAATAAAACTTGGGAACGATTCCTTTTCTTATTTCCTTTTCTGTCACTTGGTACAACATACTGAATGTCTAAGGCTGAATGAACTTTGAAGTTTCTATTTCGCTGCCTGAACATTTCTTAAGCTTTGGAAAAGCTAATGAATTGAGAAGGGGAATGAAGTGGAAACTAATTTGTCCATTCGAACTTCAAAATGCCAGTGAGGTTTGCTGAAGAAACAAAAGTTGAATCAGTAAATTCTGGACCAAAAATCATTGTATTTTACTTGCGGTAAATGGTGAAAAAAATGAAAAGAAAATATAACCATGGGTTTTGGACATGTTGAAACTTCAGGGGAGAAAGAAATTATTATAGTCTAACCCTATGTCTTGCATGCCTGACCACAGTGGAGGTCACTGTGATGCAACAGCAAGCCAAGGCTAAATAAAAATAGGACCTATGGGATTCCAACCTGATTTTCAAGTAGTGGCTGCTGGAACTCCATTTGTCAAGCTCACAGGGCAGCTTTTTAGCGGATGTAGAAGACATGGTACCAAATGCCGGTTAAATCCAGAGAGACATGCGTGGAGTGGCCACTTGGGAGTGACCTGCTCAGAAGAGGCTGTGATGGCTGAGGTGGGCCTGGAGCTCCCAGGCCACGGGGTGCAGGAAGCCGTGGTTTGCGCTTCACAGTCCCACAAGAAGTCAGATGTTTTCTTCAGCAAAATTGAGATAGTTGAAAAACCTGTCCAGCTGTGTGAAAAGAGAACAGATGAAGCTGCCACTTTTCACAAAAGCTGCAAGAGCTGTTCCAAAAGTAATGCCTCCTCTTTTATCACGCTGGCCCATGACATCAGTGGTGGATGTTGGTGGTATGGCAGTACAGGCTGAACCTTCCCGCCAATATTCCATTACATTTTGTTGCCATATGACAGATGGCAGCAGAGGGGCAATCTGACATAACAGTGTCTGACGTGGAAGTGCGTATGAAGCAAAGCGTGTCGTATTCCTCCATGTAGAAAAATGGCACCCACTGGCATTCACTGACACTTGCTGAACGTTTCTGGAGACCAAACAGTGGATACAAGCACAGTGAGGCAGTGGGTGGTGCATTTCAGCAGTGGTGACAGTGACTTGAAAGAAAGCCACATTCTGGATGGCCAAGCATAGCTGTCACACCATGAAATGAAGAGCGTTTCCATCAGCTCATCCACATTAACTGGCAGATATGACTAGGGAACTGTGTATAGAGCTGAATATCAGCTTTAATGTGTTGGCAATGTTGGAACATGACAAAGTTTGAGCCAGGTGGGTCCCACAAATCCACAGAAACAGAAATAACACCATATGCAAGTTTTTCAGGACCTGCTGAACGAACACAAGGCCAAAGGTGACAGTGGCTTGGATTGCACCATTACTGGTGACAAGAGATAGTGTCCCCTGTAGTCAAAACAGCAGTCCATGAAGTGATGACATGCAGATCTCCCATCAAAGAAAAAGTTCAAGATGCAGCCCTCAGCAGGCAAAGTGATGCGTACTGTGTTTTGGGACAGAAAAGGGGTGATCCTTCTGGATTTCCTGGAACCTGGACAAACCATCAACTCTGGCTCCTACATTGTGACACTGACTAAGCTGAAGGCCTGAATTTCCAGAGTCAGGCCAGAGAAGAAGACAATCTTTATCCTGTAACACTGTTAACACCAGGACCCATACCACATTGAAGACTGTGCAGCACATTGCCAATTGTGGCTACACTGTCCTACCATACTCACAGCACAGTCCAGATTTGGTGCCTTCTGAATTCCATTTGTTTGGGCTGATGAAAGATGGACTACGCGGACAACATTTTCCTAGCAATGCCACCATCACAGCAGCTGTGAAACAGTGGGTCACCTCCATTGGTACAGATTTTTATGATCATGGCATGCAGGCTCTCGTTCATTGCTGGTGAAAATGCATAGCTACTGGTTGTGACTGTATTAAAAGATAGTATTTTGTAACTGACAATTTTCTCTTATCAAACAATGCTATTGTTGTTCCCATGGAAAGAAATAAGAGGCATTACTTCTGGAGTGATCTATGTAAATGCCAATTGCCTTCCATGACATCAGAAATTACTTTATTTTCAGTTTAGACGTTTACATTGAGAATGTATGAAAGGTGTTTTTATTTGTGCCACTTTTAAATGCATCAAGTATTTCTCTCTTCCAAGTGTTTATTAAAAACATGCACCAATATGCAAACTGGTGCACACTTCTAGTTGATTGAGAGACCTTTTTAACAGGCTAATGCCTTTATTTGCATTGTGAAATCTCACTCGGGCTCCTCAAGGATGGAAATACGATTGTTTACATTTGAATATGCAAGCTGGACAGGGAAAATCTCTAGTAAGAGCCTCAGGCCCTGGATGGAATACAAAAATAAGCCACATCAGGCAACGTGGTTACAACTTGGTTGTCTCTTAACCTGGTGACTCATCTGGTTTTGATTTGTGCTGGAGACTATGCTTGAGCAGTGTTCCACAACCAGACAAAAGCCTTCCTATGATCAAATGCTGAGCATGGCTGGCAATCATAACTGTTAATTGTTAAACAATTACAAGTGCCAAAGTGACTTAGGAACACAGATTTATTTGAAAATCAGGGGGACATTTGGCCTAGTTTTTTTGATGCCTTTGTTTTGCTCTTTTAGCAGTGCTGGCACTGATTTTTCTTGTATGACCTGGACATCTAAGTCACTGAGTCCCAGATCCGTCGGTATCTTCACATCTCCTATCCCTCATAGTGTTTCTAATGAAAGTTATTAGCTGGATACCTCCTTAGATCATTTACAGCCTTGCTCATCAGAGCTATGCCAGCACAGCTATAGATCTGGGCCCCCTCACGGGCTCGAGCACTGCAGAGGACAGTGTGTTTGGGTGCAACTAGGAGCTCATGGCCATGACTGGAGGCTGTGCAGCACTGCCCCTCTCTGCCAGACAGAGCTGTGCCCACCTCGATGGCAGTGCAGTGGAACAAGGGCCTGGCTGAGGGCTTTAAGAGAGGGTTTAAAGCAGGCATGCTTCAGGAGCTGACTCGTGCAATAGCTAAACTGCCTTTTTCAGTGTAGCCTAGCCCCACCTCTGTGAAATCAATAGCATCAAAAGGATTTCCATGGTGCAGTTAGGTTGTTGCCTTCTCAAAGCTAACATCCTTGTGAAGGCACTGAATCACAAGAGCGAAGTGCTTGAATTTTTTTCCTAGTAAATTTTTGTAAAGTTGGTGCCAGTCTTTTTGCTTCAAAAATATCAAACATCAGCAGTAAGTGTGGCACAATTCAGATCATCTGGTTTTTGTCTGCCCCAAATATTCACCTGGAGGAGCTTCAGCTCTCTCATTCCTATGCAGTGCATTAATTTGCTTATTAACTCAGACCAACGTACAGAGCTACAGGTGAAAAGCACAACAGAGAGAGATGTGGGGATCCAAACACGCCTTGCACATCGCTTGCAGGGCACTGATGCCTCTGCTCACCATACAGCAGTGCACCACACGCTGGGACCTGCCTGATGCAGCCTTTGGAACTGCTGCCCTGCCCCTGCCAGACTGGCCTACAGCTGACTTCTGCTTACATCTGCCTGCCTAGAGAAAAGATGTTTTTTTCCTGCTTGGAAGGTCATTTGGTGGTCCTTGGCTTTTGTCCTAAGTAAATGTAATTCAACTGCAGTTTTAATCCAATTCTGCACCCTCCCACACCTTCCCACCTTTGATTTGCTTATGTATTCCACAACAGAAATAATTCCTTTAGTAATCTTGGCAACCATTATTCCCATAACTAGCACGTATTCATATTCTGAGAACTGTATAGCACTAGTTAACAGAAAGCCTCCAAGCCCAAACAGCTTTTTGCTGTGACATCCCTTAAGGTAACTGCTGTGCACAATCACACTTGTGGTAATTAAGATATGTTCAGACCTCCAGTTCTCAGAACGGTGTGTATTATCACAGATGACTCCTAAAACTTTAGTTCTCATTTAATACTTGTCTCTTGTTCAGAGCACAGATGAGGAGCAGGTGGGGAAGCTCTGCAAGCACAAGGAAGGCAGGCATTTTTCACCAGCTCTCTGTGACTCCTGTATAGCAATTTGGTTTGTCATGCTGAGTCTGTAATAACACTGGCTGGAGTACCTGCTATGGTCTTACTGCATTTCTGGATCCACCCCCTGTATAAATCCTCTCTGTAATTTCCCTTTCAGGGAAGATCTCAGGAGCTATTTCTGTGTTCAAGGCTTTCACCCTCTCAGAGCAGCTCCAAAGGTACATCCTCGCAGCGCGCACCTTGCGGCACCCATGCACAGCAGCAGTGCAGCTGGTAGCACGTACTTTTGCCAGAGTTACCCAGCCAATCCGAAAACATTTTCATTTCAGTCTCTTACCAAACTGAGTCAAAATTTTCATGCTGGGCATTTGTTTTAGGAGAATAGGGAGATTTGCATATTAAAGTAAAACCCCAAAACAGCAGCACCGAATGGGCTCATAGAAGATGCGTAATGTTCCACACATCCATGAGGCAGAGATCTAAAACCTGTGAACAGTAGCCTTCAAGGCACAAATTTGACTGATGCTTTTGTTGTGTGTGTGACCCATCTTGCCTCAAGAAAAATGTACTGTCTCCAAGGCAGAAAAGGAGAACTAACATCTAAAATCCCGGCCTCACACAAAGTCCTGTGCCCACTGATGTTCAGCTGGTCTGCTATAACCAAATGTACAGGCTTTGCTCCAGCAAGAAATACTCAGTTTCTGCTCATCAGTTAGTGCTGTTACACTAAAAAAACCAAAACAACAAACTTAAGCAGACATAGGTTATAAAATTGCATGTTATGCAGCTTATGATTGTATGCTTTCCTGTCACCTAATGAGTGCCACAGAGCAGTGCATGACCTCAGAAAGGACTAATGCTGACTTGAGTTTAAAAAAGCACCCTTGTTTTTAATAAGAATTCCAGCCGAAGCTACTACTCATGTTTTGATACAAGCATTTTCTGTGTACAATTCTGGAAAACATCTGGCACCGTAGAGTTGCGCTTTCAAGTTTCTGTAGCAGTTCCCATTAGCTGTAATGACACCTACTGTTAGGGACAGACCTGATTAGCTGCAGGCTCACACACTGCTAAATACAGGCACATGTAGATCCTAGTGAAACAAACGCCATGGATTCTTTTGGCCCTTTGTTTCAACGGGATTGCCAGGATGACTAGAATCCGAAAACTCACAGCTCATTACCAAGAATACAACGCTGATCCAGACAGAGCCAGAAGATTTTAAAGTGACTTCAGGGACAAGATCTAACAGGCTGTGGTAGAATGCTCAGAACATTCTCCCTCTTTTCACCCCTTTCACCCGTATGAAACATTTGCTACGTATTCACTGAATGTAAAACTAAGCAAGAAATTTCCAGCCAGTTTTACATCTTGGAGAGGAGCAGGATGTTTTAAGCTACACACGGTGCAATCACTACTCACATTCATCTATGATGTTTATGCTGCAGCTGTGAGTCTGCATTTCCAGCAGAAGAAAAAGAGTTCAGGATCTGCAATGCATGTCCCAGAGCCCTTGAACATGGCCAGCATGGCAAGTATTCTTACAGCAGTTTTAAATTAAGAGATCCTCTTTAAACAGCAAGAAGAAAAGAGAAGATTAAAACCAGCCACAGTGTTGCCTATTCTCCTGAGTTTCTCAGACAGAGTAATTTTTCCTCTTCTACCAACTGCCTTTATCCCTATGAACACAAGTCAAATAACATTCTTAGCTGTTTATCAAAGGTATTAAAAAATGGCCTTGTTTTGAAGCACTGATTGACCTCAAAAACCCTCTGAGTCCAGATATGTGTGATATTTTTGGACAAGAGAAGCAACAGAATACCCAGACCTGCTGCTGAACATAACATCAATTTATTTGCTCTAACCATGGATGTCTGGGCTTGCCTAGCTACAGATATGAGGGTAATGCTTTTTACATGAGCAAAGCTTTCTTTTGCATAGCATGTGAGATAGGAACAGAGGATTATGACAAACTTAAATCTACATACCAATTTACAGTAATCAGATGCTGTATAATTAAACTATACACAAATGACTCTATGTAACCAGCTTGAAACCTCTGATCTTAAGTTAACCTTCAGTTTTACATGATTCCCATTTTCTGGAATGTTTTGCATATGGAATAATGATTTCCACCCACAGCTGGGGTGTTGGTTTTTTTTGTTTGTTTGTTTTGCATTAAGACTATGGTTTGTATTTCAAAATGTCTTTAATACCTAACTAACATTTCCTGGCCATGATTTTCCAGGTACAATTTGTGCCTTTTAGACAGTCAGCAAATTCACTTTCAGGACTATTTAAATGCCCTGAAATGAGACTGCTTATGAGCAACTGAGGATACAAAATCAATGTCTGTTTTTGTCTTTTCAGTCTAGTCCTTGACTTTCATTGTCATAGCTTTTTAGTTGTAATATACAATTGATCTGCTGAAGAGTGTTGTGTGACAATTATTTGTAAAACGTTGGAAGATTCCTGAGAGGGAGAGAGGGTTGAACAAGAACAGTGCACTGCATGTAAAATTTGCTGCATTCAAACTAAAATGTCCAGGAAATATGAACAACTTGAATCCAAGCTCACAGCATTTTTGGAAGCATTTCCCTGAAAACTTCATTCCTCTGAAATGAACCAAAAACAAAAACAAAACAAATCAAGAACAGACAAACTTTTGAACAGCAAAACTTCTTTAATTCAATTTTTCCCTAAAGAGACTTTAAAAAGGGTAATTATTTTGCAGGCAGTTATTAAAAATAATGCGAGACACTGAAGTTGGAGGTATTAGGGACAGGGTAACAACAACTGTATGTAGACTTACTTTGCTGGTCACAGAAGCCTATTTTAGCCCTTGGTTTTCTGTGAATCAAGACACTGATGTTATGCTGCCTATCAGGGAAGGCAGTAGGTTGTATAGTTATCTCCTGATTGGGGCAAAATCACTACCCTGAAACCACACAACCTACTACCTCATCCTGTTAGAGCATCAGGCAGATCTTCTGAAGCAAACTAACATTTCACCTTTTGTAAGTAAGACTCCCTAAACACTTTCTAGCCCACATTTCTTAGTCTCAAAAAGAGCATAATTATGTCTTGTCAGCCCTTCCTTAGAGTTCTTCCTGGAATTCCATCAGAATTGGTGGGGTGACTCCACAGACAGAAGGACTGCAGTGGAAGGCACTCTCCTTCCCAGATTTGCATTATGTAATAAAAAGTACATTAAATCAGAATTCAAAAATTCATTTAAAAAATCTCTTCACCTACGGGTCAAGCATTTACTGGTTCCAGGGCAGAAAATGAGACATCCTCTTTGTTTTACTTTCCCAGTCATCACTTGTTAGTTTCTCAAACAAATTATGCTAGGTGGATTTACATAACTGCTGGAAAAGTGGCATTTGCCATTGAATATAAATACAAATGCCACAAAGTAATGAAGAAATGGATCACCTTCTTCTAAATGGCCACTCTTGAGAGCACACTGGCAGATGGAGAAAGTTGAGCATAAGCAAACCTTGTAGACTAGGTTGAACCTCTGCACACTCTCACACTCCACGTTCTCTGAGAAGATGATGAAAAGGAAACTGCTTTCCAATCCAAACGACAGATATAGGAATTTAAACACTTTAAGGACTCTTCTGTTCTTTCATAAGAATTAAAGTCAACATGTTGACAGAGCCAGAGAATGTTACAGTTGAAATATATTTGCTTTGCCTTTTGAAGACATATCCAGCGATGATATCACAGCCACTTCAGGAAAGACAGTAGATTGTATAGTTATCTGACAGGCAGGGCATAACCCTAAAACTATACAACCTACTACCTCACCCCAAAGGACAGTCAGACTCCGATCAGACAAACCACAAACTACATTCCCAGAAAGCTGCATGGCTTGGTGATGACCTAGAAGACAAAAACTCTGGAGACAAATATTAACAGTCTTGATTCTGAAACAGTTTGCTACATACCAGTTGACATCTTGCTTAATGAGCTCTAGTTTCACGTTTGAAAAGCTTAATAGATTTGCAACGTGTGAAGTCATGTCAGTGACAAGATACACAAGAGGAAAGAGGATGCAGAATTCATTTTTAATAAATGCACTTTTGAACTTTCAGCTCTGATATGACTACATCTTAACAAACCAGTTTTGCCACTTCAAGAAAGGCATCACAATGACTTAGAGAGTAGATGCTGAATTAGAGGGATTTGTTCTGCACTGTCTTCTAGATATTCCTCTGTTATCCTAATACGGAACAGCTCAGTTTCTCTGACCAATTTTTCCCAAGTTCTGCATGGGTAAATCCATCAGACAGAACCAAGAATTTGCTGACTGCCATAAAGTGTTATGGCTTACTTAAGCAACGTGCTACTTCCAAAGGACAGTACCTCACCACTGAATCAGTGGCCAAACTAAATGTACCCTACTGTACTACATAGATGTCGGTTAATATGACTAGCAAAATTGCCACTAGTGTACTGTAATCTCACACCAACACTAGAGTTTGAGGGTGCTGTCGCTCCCCACCGCCTGGTTTGATGGACTACAACACATTCCACTCAGGGAAAATCCAAACAAGTGAAAACAACTACGATATCAGTCCATACTCGTAATATAAATAAATAAAGTCTTCAAGCAAATACTCCAACTTAATAAGCTAATTTTTTTTTGTTAACTGTAAACTAAAGACGACAATAAATGATACACACAGAAAAACTAAAGTCATGCTTTACAACGAAACAGATCTCACCCCAAAGCAGGTAGTTCACATTTCAGGGCAACTGAAGGGATCTTCCACTGCTCTTAGCATAATCAATATGGGGATGCAGAAAGAGAAAATGCACATGATTCAACTTCATTTCAGTGCACACTGAAACATTTATAAGGTGAGTGACAGCAAGTGAAAAGTCAGGCAGCAGCTTCTCCGTACATTTTCTCAGAGGGCCATGCACAGCACCAGTTTTCTCTTTTCGTTGTTATCCCATCATACCACAGCCCAGAGGGCACCCCTAATCTGAAAAAGACAGGCAAGACATAAAGAACAGTGAAAAATAGAAAAGGTTGTGGGTTTTGTTTTTTTTTTTTTTAAATGGACTTACTGAGGCATTCGCTTTTTCACTTTCTGGGAAAAACACACTTCTAAAGGAACTAGAAAAGGAAGGAGAATGCAAATGCCAAATTAGACAGCAATGTGTTAATCTATAACAGGCAGTGTTACACTGTTAGCCTCAAAGATCACTTAACTACACTGGACTGAGGCCACCTGCAGGAAGGGTTACTGATTACTGCAAGCTGTACATGGGACATACCTGTGACACCAAAGTGCAATGGTGCAACTGTCCTCTCGGAGACAACCATATTGGAGAAAACATTGTACAGCCCCAGATTTCACAACTTGCACCACCAATGACATTGAAGGTCAAAGTAGATATTCTTTGTATACTATACAAAAAGTAGAGAGCAAGAAGAGCAAGAGAGATTTCAAAACCTCTTTAACTTAAACTAACAACTACTGGTAGCAGAAGCTGCTCTCTACCCACTATCAAAGGAAGTCGTCTGGAAAGTTCTGCAGCAGAAAGCATGACAGTTTTCTCTATACACTTAAGGGTTTAAAGATCAGAATTTTCTGAGCGTGAGCTTTTTTGGCAAAGTCAGTTACTTTCTGAATAATCCTCTGGAAGAAAAAACAAACACAAAACTATTCAGTTCCTGTTTTTTAGATAAAATGTTTAAAACTAAACATCTTCTTTATGTGTGCGGTCAGAGATCACAGTGTTAGGAGTTTACAACTGGTATTGGAGCCTTGCTGAAATTCTGTGCGGAAGCTGGTGAATTTTGGAACTGCCAGGTGAGTGAGTACCTGTGGCCTGTGCAGTCACCTCACAGAAAGGGCTTTCAGTTTAAAACAAGCCCTACACTTATATAAACATAAACCAGTATTATATAACATAATTGGAGGAAAGCTGTGTATTGTGTGTTCTACTTCAAAGTGAGACTTCCAAATAAGCATTTCCTTTAGGGCAAACGAACAAAAACAAAGTAATCCTTCAGTGTAACTGCTCTTTATGCTGGATGGTCCAGTGAAAACAGTTCAAATGCATTAAAACGATATATTCACAGTAATGAAAAGCCCAAGCTCCCCAGCAGACCCAAATCACTGGAAATTTCAGATGAAGATCCTAAACTCGAAGTGACTCCAAGAGGCAGAAGTGAAAACACATCTAAACAGTGGTAAAATTTTGGAAAGCCTAAGTATGTTGTAGTGATTTACATCACTGCCAATCTATAGCATACCTTGGCTTTACTTTCACTCATGGGTGCAATTCCCATTAGGAGAATGGAAAATGTTTACCCTTTTGAAAAAACAAAGCATTTTTAAGAAACATTTCAAAAGGATTCACTTATTTTCTAGTAAATGCAGCTAAGCTTCTGATAATGTTGAAGATTTTTTTCCATATGTGAAGTTCTGATATAATACTGCCTTAATGTATAATCTACAGCATAAAAAGGAGTAATTTAGTTTACAAACACCAAGATGGTTACTTATAAAGTGCTATAAGCTTTCTGTAGTACTATTTTCTATAAGATCTGTTATTGTGGATATGAGTAATTTAAAGTATTCATTAGCAAACAAAAATGGAAAGGAATGTGCTTTATTCAACACTTACAATTAATTATGAGCAGCTTGTGAGAGCAGAAGAATAAATTCACTTCAATTGATTAGGTCACAAAATGCGGATGAACTTTAAAATACTTAATGAAAGAAAAGCGCATGTTCATTTTCTGTCTATGAAGAAGACATGCATACAAAATAACTATCTGGCAAGAGTTATGTTTCTAGTTTAACAACTGTTTAATACTAAGAAAAATATGACATTTCCATATTCTAACTTCCAGTGTTCAGTGAAAAATGTACTGGAACAGATGTTAATAAATACCTCAGCAGTCGCTAATAAAAAGGTGCAGAGCCAACTCTGCTACTTCTATGATGTAATAGGAAAGATGACAGTTTTAAAGTTGAGTTGTTAAATAATTAAAGGTCTTAATAACTAACAAACTATGGGACAACACAGAACAAGTGCTTTGCAATTTTCGGAGCACCTTCCACCCAAACACTCAGAACAATTTACAGATGTAAAACTTCCCTGTACTCCCAGAAAGAAGGTAAACGCCCCAGCTGCACATGTGAGCAAATGCACAGTGACTGCAGCGGGGAAGTGTGTGGCTCAAGGCAAGCCCCAAGGTAGGGGAACCTGCAAGGCTGAGGGGCTGCACGCAGGCCAGGTCAGTGGCTTCTGCCTTGTTTCCACATAACGAGTATTTTCTGGCTTCCAAAGTGCTGTACAGTCACCACTGTGCCCCTGCAGGCTGTTTATTCACTATTATAAATGTCACAAACTTTTGCTGGTGAGAATGGTTGCAAAGTAAATGGGGGAGGTTCTGCTACGGTGGATGCTGAGACCAAGGGAAACTTTCTGACTGAATCCAACAGACTCTGAGCAGAAAATGAAGCCGCCACATCGGCCTGTCAAGCCAGGGCTGTGACAGAACAGTACCTTGGCAGGTAACTGTTCTGAAGATTTCAGACAGAAGCTAGTTAGCAGAGAGAAGGATCATCTCCTGGGACCTACATATAATAAAGTTTACACTATATTTCCAGATGTATTTTTAAGTAAATACAACAAAAATAACACACCGCATTCATATAGATTACATCTGTCAAGAAGTGAAAAGGATTTTACAAAAACAGATTTTGCAACTCCTGTGAAATATGATGTATAAAGTCATTTAATCCATTACTGAAACACAGCTGCTTCTAAGACTGGCAAACAACAGCTCTTCTACCAATTGGACAGATTCTGCTGCAACTTCAGAGAGGCATAATAGGAAATATTCACAGCATCAAGTCTACTGCACTGAATTGTTCATCTAAATTTCACATCAGAACAGAATTTAGAAGCAACTGACTGTACTGAGCAGTAATTCCATTAGTGTCAGTTACATTATTTTGTCTTTGTTTATTTTCAATATTGCACAGAACATTGGCAAAAAGTAGCAATTATACCAGAACTCAGTGGATATGTGTCTCTGAGCTCTGTAATACTTTATGTGTGTTCCTAAAATCTTGAACGTTCTAGGTATGGAAAAAAAAATGGCAACAGAATGTAAAAACATACATCAGTGTAAATATTTACATCTGACACACTGTAGCCTTACAGCTGCAGACCTGCATAAGAGCTTCCTTACTCTTACACGGACTCATGCTAACATCAATTAAATTTCTCCATAGAAATGAAAGCATACGTAACACATTTCATAAAAGGTTTACAATGCTACATAAAAATGGAACATGCTTAATAACTGCTGCTTTAAAATACTGAATGGGTGTATAAGAATCTGGCTAGAATTAAAGACAAGGAGCTGGGGCTGGGTGTATATCAAAGGGGTTCTGCATCTTCACAGACACGTTCCACACATGTATGTCAGACATTTCTTAGTGTGACTGCTGTGAAATGTCTTGAATGTTAAAAAGATGCTTCAAAAGAGCACGTAGTAGGAACAAGATCATTTTCTATCAAAGTGGCACCTTATTTTTCTTGAATGTTGAATCATATCTTCTGTTTATGCAAACCGTATCACTTACACTGACATATTTTATTCTTCTATTGCATTTATTGCTGAGTTCTGCTTATGTAACACTTGGAATGCTAAAAAAAAAAAGCTACCCAGAACGATGAAAACACTCAGCATCTCTCAAAGCTTCCACAAAAAGAGAAGTTAAACCAGGGCTAATCACTGACTACTTTGTGTGTTGCACTTGTATTCTTCAGCAAATCAATATTTAAGGAGATACTTGTTCTTTACTTTAAATAAACTCCATAAGGAAAACAGAACTGTTGAGTGTATTAGGGGCTATTTGTTTTGTACAGCTTCAATATTTGCCCTTGATGTTTTCCTAGCATGATTTTTCTGTCTGCTCACTTACCAGCTGACTTGCTGCGCTGGCCCTGGTGGGCTTTCCGTCCAGCCTAAGATGGCTGCCAGGTGTGACCTGGACAGCTGTGGGAGCAGCAGCAGCAGGATCTCACACTGGGCTGTGCTTCCCAGCTCTTGAGGGCAGAGATGACATTCGGCAGATCCCAACAGGGAAAACGGGTTGAGGTCAGCATCCATGGGAGACAAAACCTGTGTACGAAGGACAAATCCACCAGGGGTAAGTAAGATATGTCTTATGAAAAACAAATGTTACAGGTATTCATCATATCTCACCAAGCATGAAGGCAAAAAAACAAGGGCTTAACAGGGAGATGAGTGTCTGCAGGAAGAGGAGATGAAGCTGTGACAAATTAGGGACTGTTTCTTGTTAAGAAAAGAGCTAAGAAGATGTGTCAGTGTTATTTTCTCTTGTCAGAGATAGCAAAGAACAAAATGTGCAAATAACCACATTCTTAACAGTAAGCATTTCCTAAACATTCATAATTCATCTCCATGCACTATCTCAGATTATATTCACGTAGGTGATACAAAAATGAAATACCAATGACTGCCCTCCCACCAGATATTTTTATTTTAGCATATTTAATACTGGACCTCTTCTTTTTTGTTGTTTTTTTTTTTAGAAGAACTGATCGCCTCAGATTACATCACCTCGATTTGCATAATATCTTTGAACATGAAATCTGATGCTCAAACTATGCTTCCTATCTTCTATTTGTATGTGATGCCCGGCTCTTCAAAATCACACCTTTCCCATTTCCCCATGGAAATAACAAGTCCAACTGCAGGAACAATCAGCATCGCTACTTTCCAACCCATCTCACTACACACTTGGCCATAACACAATTATTTTGAGTAATGTTGTCAAGCATGCTTAGGTAGAAAAAAGCGCTCACTACATAGAGAATCTTAAATATGATATACGCTTAAGTCAACCATATTTGGCTTTTCAATAGGTGCATTTCATACAGTGTCACATCTAGTCTATGTGCTACCACTGATTAGAAGCCTTATTAATTTCAGCTCTTCATGTAAACCAGGAAAATAATGTCAACCAAAGTCAGAAAAGATTGTCAAAACTATTAATCTGATGTTCTTGTACCAACTGCCATCCTCACTGCAAATTCCTTTCCAGGAAAGTTGAATTTTCACTGCGAGAAGGATTTAAATGCTTGGAAACTGTTTTTCTTTGTAAAAGATGTGCAGTAGAACAGTGCATGTAAGTTCTGACTTAATTAAGCACCAAGAGAGGATGTCAGATGGAACAATACATACTAAGTCTCTACATACATTAAGACAGAGAAAATACTTGTGCAGCCCTTGCAAACCATAACTGCACCGGGCTGATTATTTCTGGTTACTTGTATTCTTCTTTCTGAAGGCTACACACCTGAACAAAAAATTCACTTGCAAGAACAGAAGTATTTTCACTGATCATCTTAGACTGCAATCAATCCTCTGTGTTTAAAATCCTAAACAGTCCTAAATTCACAGTCAGTGCAACCTTTGCAAGGACTATTACTATTTCACCAGGGACCAAATTAATATCGCAAGGCTGTATTAACACACCACCTTCACCCACAGGAGACTTCTGTGGGCACATCAGTGCTGAAACACACTGGAAGAGGATTCTGAGCACAGAGAGGGATGTGGCTTCACCTTCCCATGGTGTATCAGGTGACAATGAGAGAACTCCATCTGTTAAAGGACATGGAAGCAAAGGTCTCTGCTGAGCCTGCCCACTCATGCAGCTGAAGGCTTCATGCATGCCTCAACTTCTGGAGATGCAATGGCTCCTGAATCAGCTGCATCTGGTTCATGTTCTGCCTTTTGTCCCCTTCCTTAGCCTTCCTTTTGGAGCCCGAACTGGGCCTTCGTGTTTCAAGTCTACAACTCCTGGCAACCTCAATGAATTTACTGCTAACAGTGCTGATAATTATTAAGATGTCTTTCACCTTTCAATTACTGTTTTTCTTTGGATACCAGCAGGTGACCTCTATGTACAGTAACAGCTTTGTTACTCTCCAAAATTGCCTCAAATTGTGACCTGATTCAAAAAAGACACACAGGCAGTTTTGCCACAACTCTTTTGTCTCTTCTCCGATTGGTTATTGTTATTGGTTATTCTTATTGCCAGTGGAAGAAGAGCTTATACATACACTCGCTGCACAAGTTGATGAGCTTACTGGTCTCATTAGCCATCGAACATGAAGCCCAGTCTGAGACCCAGATCAGGTTTAGGTAACACAAACCTCAAAAAAGTGAGAGGGGAAATCAGCAAAAGTTGCTGCTTCTTACCAGGGCTGCTGCACCCTCCCTAGCATGCTGCAGTAATCCTGTAGAGGCCACAAGGCCAAGCATCCTGTGCTGGCCCTCAGCATCATGACCTGCAGGGATACTCCAAACACAGCAAGCTGACATCAAGTGCGAGGGAGGCAGCTGCTGTAGATGTGTGTGCCAAGAGAGCCAAGCACGGCATCTAGAGTGCCCTGGGGTGACTGGGGCAGTGACACCGATACAGCACACATTTGCACAACCAACAGTCTTCATGAATTGCAGGCAAGGAGCTCGGGCAGCCAGACACACAGCACTGCCTGTTTTTAGCTCCCTCTGTATAACCTCTTGTTTTCTCAGGTGACTTGTGCTCTCAATAGGTTTACTCCAGTGTCAGTCTTTTTACTTGAGACTAAAGCTTTCACTAGTTAAACATTCATTAATGGACTCAAACCATGGCTTCAGGTGGTGGAGAGTAAGCAGATCTTTGCCAGCATTCAGTGATGTGTTAGAGACTTTGTGTCCATTATTCATGATGTTGTTGCTACAGGCTCTAATTTTACATAAACTAAAGTCACAAGAGAAATGTTATGATAAGCAACTGTGAAGAGTACAGGAAAACGATGCCACATCAGTTGGTATTAAAGACACAGTTCAGTATTGCATTTTCTGATTTCAAAGCCTTTTGGGAGTGGAAAGCAGAAGTTTTCTCTGAAGAGTGACAAGGTAAAACAAAATTTTGAAGATGGTCTTCAAAATTAATGTCTTCTTGACAACTCAATTCAAATTCCCCAATATAAAAAATACACAATCTCTTACATTAATTTGTAAGTACCATACAGCTCCTCTTAGATTCTTTTTAAGAACTACTAAAATTGTATCCTAACTATCATGTGAGTTATTGCTCTGCTCTGGTATGCCAGAATTTAAGACCTGCTGGGTAAGGAATATGTTATATTGTCTGTGAAGTTATAAACATGCACACCAACAACATCAACTCACCAACAGAGCAAGCAGACTCAAAGCCTCTAAAATAAAAAAAAACATTCTTCCTCCCCCTTTATGAACATAAAAACCAGGCATATGAAAATACCAACTTTCCTATTCCCCAGCATTTGTAGTAAATATGCTGGACAGTAATTCAACTCTGCCTGTAGGATAAATGACTTCAGGCTCAGAATCCACAACATGTAAATTAAGATATACTTCATATGATATATCTTGGTTGTGAAAGTGGGTCATGAGTTTGAGGCATTTCTAGACTATACTTATTGATTTAAATATTCTAAATATATTCTCATGTCTATAGAATATTTTAATTATTTATCACATTTCATTCTCTAAGAACAGTAATTAGATTTCTAATAGCCCTCATAGGGTGAAAAGTCTGAGTACTTCTCTGTAACCTTTCATAATTTTATTAACATATGCTCAATTCCAAAGGGAATTTCATACTTGATCTAATACATAGAAAAGTTGATACAGTAGAAAAAGCAGATAGGTGAAGAACACACACCGCACATGCAGGGATTCTGACTTAACAGTATCAAGAAATATTCAAACTTTTGCTACCTTGTAGCATTTTGGGACTAATGGGATTTCTTCAAGACTTCTGGGTGCTGAGCATTTGTTCATCTGATTATGATCAAATCATTCAAGGATCAAAGAAAAAAAAAGAGGAAAAAGAGAAAGTAGGAAGGAAAGACTGAGATTGTGTTTAAAATGTGAATACAGTTTGCAGGCCGGAACGTGTATTCAGAGAACCCAAAAAAATCCAAGGAAATTCAAATTGGCACAACTATCAATATATCCACTAGGTGTCACAAAATAATCATACAGATGAGAAACAATTACACATACAATGCGTCAGTGTACTACATCAATGAAGTGCTGTTCTGAAACGAAATCTGTTATGAGCACAAATGCAAGAAAATGTTATGAATCTCATGAATATACATATTGTCTGAAGTGTATGGGAATATTACACGAGATACAAAAGCTGTTGCTAACTGTGGTGTATGTCATGTAACGGATTCACATACAAACATTTAAATGCTCCATTAAATAAAATCTCCCTGAATCATAAAATCAGTATTACCAGTTCCCAAAATCACAAGTCTTAAGTTACTTTTTTTTTTAATGCTCCAGCAAATGGATTTATGTATTTTACCAGATTTTCTGAAAGTATATGAAATTCCCTCCTGACTGCAAGGAAAATGCTGCAAAGAAAACAAGTCTTGAAGAGCTGGGGGATAAGAAACAAAAATACTTTATTAATATTACTATAAAATCCCAACAAATGGCAAACAATGGAATTGGGAATAACATAACAGATGTTTCTTAGATCCAGACTCTTGTTATGGAAGGGTATGCTATGGGTAGAAGAATTTGGGTAGAAGAATTACCAAATTGAGAAATTAACCTCTACACGCTGGAGAAATATGCTTTTAAGTATTCCTGGAACATTCTAAATTCATCGTGTATGCATCTGCACTCATCCAAAACACTGACAGCACTAAAAGATCAAGCCCAGACTGCTGAAGTAAGTACTCTGCTTTCCCAAATGGTTCTGTAATGACAGTAACTTTTTCCCATAGTTGCATAAAATTTTTATGGGCCACAGTCTGCAGTGTGACTTTGTCACTATCCACACATGTACATACTACACTCAAAAAAGCTGTAATCAATAGCATATGCAAGATTACAAAGTAGAATAAGTGAGTTAGGTATGAGAAGAAAACATGCCCTTGATGTTTTTATCATATGAACATGTCAGTGGAGAGCAGCAAAAAGCAAAAATGCAAAGTGCCATTTAAAAAAGCCAGCCTAAACAACATTAATAACACTTTGCCCTCTTCAGAAATGCAGTAAATGCAAATTTGCTTTAATACTACACTATCTGTTCACACGGCATTTTATTTGCTTTGTCACAGAAAGCTGTACAATGTAAACATGTGAACGTAATTAAGCTCACAATAGAATTTGGACTTTCTGCATAATATTTCTTCGTAATATTTCTTCTGTACATATCAAAGCTGACAACAAATTTCAAAGTTTTTAAATACTTTGTAATTTCAGGATCATGGAATGGACACTTCTGCTCTATCCCCAATTTCCCCTCCACTTTTGAGCAGATCAATTAAATACTCGTGCTTACAGGAATACAGGTACAAAGTTGAGAGAAATACATTGTTGTTGGTGGTGTTTTTTTTGCCTCTAGCACTAGCATAACTTTATTTGTATATGCTAAAGCAATCTGGTGGCTGTGAAAAAAAATTTCAGAAAAAACAAAAGCTTTTCTCCAAAGTTCCCCCCAACACAAAAAGTATTATTTGACTTTAAAGAACCCCCCAAACTATAGAAAACTCAGAGTATCATGAAGTCAATAAGAATTTTGTTATTTGACTTCAATGAAGCTTTGAGTTCACTTCCAGGAGAGTCACGTAGAAAAAATAACCATAGAATACTGGAGCTTGGAAGACCTCCGGAAATATCTAATCCTCCTCAAAGCAGGTCTAATGAGATCAAGTTGCCAAAGTCTGTATCCAGTTGAGTCCTGGATACCTCAAGGGATGGAGATACTGTAGCCAAGGTGAACATTTGCTGCAGTGCTTCACCACTCTTTGGTAAAAAGCTTTTCCTTGTATCTGGCTGGAATTTTTCATTTTTAGCTTGTGTCTGTTAGCCCTCATTCTATTTCTGTGGCACCTTTGAAAAGAGCCTGGATCCATCTCTTCCTTACCCTAACATCAACCAAGTAGTTGTAGATAGCAGTAAGGTTGCCATTCTGCTTTTCTTTCTCCAGTCGGGCAGACCCAGCTCTTTCAGTCTCTCCTTGCTCATCATGTACTCCAGCCACATACCAGCCAGTCTGGCAGCCCTGCGCTGGTCTTGTGCTAGCATGGAGGTTGCCACCTTGTACCTAAAAACTGGGCACAGTACTCCAAATAGAATCTCACAAGTGCTAAAAGGAGAGAACTCCTTCTCTAGAGCTGCTGCCTTCAGTCTTCCCAACACAACTCCGAATGCAAGTTGGTACTGCTGGAAGGGCATATGGCTACCTGATATTTACCTCAGGTATCAGGACTACCAGGTCCTTTTCTACTGAAAAGATTCTTACACAGCTGGCCCCAGCCTGTGTCACTATCACCTACACTGACAGTACTTCTAAAATTAACAATATTAAGAAAATATTGGTTTTGTTTGTTTTAATTTGAAAGCACATCTATCCTAGGCCTCCCTTGGCCTTAATGTACAAAAAGTAAAACAGTTTAGAAATGTGAACATATAGCAAATGTGCATCCTATCACCCTAGCTCTTAATGCTTCACATCTAAAATCCTTAACAGTACTGCTAGAGCAGTGCTACTCTAATGTAACAGAAGCTTTAGTTTATGACAAGATATTAAGTCTCAGCAGCAGCATTCATGAAATTTACTTTTGGTTAAGATACACTAGCAAATCCATGTAGTTCAGAGGTCTTGCTCTTGCGTAAATCAGTATTTCACTTAACAGTGGAATAATTTAAAATTAAATTAAGAACTATAATTATATTTTACTATCATTTAGTTCTTTATATCCTCTGCCACTGGAAATAAACTCGAAAGAAGACATCCAACCCCAACTGCACTATTCTTGGAAAGTTTATATTAGATGAGAACATTTATGCTCGTAACTACGTGATTTTTTTCAGCTTAATTCAATATGAGTAACTGATTCAACTTGGTTTCTGCTCATTAAAGAGCAGTTGGAAGGAAATGGTTAATCATTGTTTGCCATCTGCTGTAGAGAATCCACACTATACAGAAATATTTTTGTAGTCAATCTAAAACCACAATGCACAAAGAGCAAAAGGAAAATACTGTTTTCAGCTATATGTATATTTTTTTCAGTGCATGCTAAAATTGTAAATATTTTGTGGTTAACCCTCTCTTACTCTTTGACAGCACTTGGCCACTCTGGACAGTGGTCTCTGTGGTACATACCACATCATTTAGCAGTCCCTATAAAGGTACAGCAATAGTGCTGTGGAGAAGTGTTAGTGGTCTGCTCACTAACAACTTAATCACGGAGAGCTAATCTATGAAACCACAAGGCCATCTTTCAGAAGGTCAGAAGGCCACAGACCACATCAAGATGCCACCTGTGAACTTTGCTGCAATCTAGAAAAATATCAGCAACAATAGTAGTTTCAGCCATTTTCTCCCATCTTTCTTCACATATACATAGTAAACTGGTTTTGCGTACTCCCCATCAGATTTCCTAGCCCATAGGCCCTTTCTATCAGTTCTCTCAGTTCTGCAGTCGTCCCAGGAAGGCTCTGAATTCTCTAAACCTCTCCAGGCTGTTTTATCAAAACCAGCTCTAAGGTTTACTAAACATAAAGTCTAGGACTTAAAACATATCAAGTCAAGAAAATGCAAAAGATCTTGCCTTCTCACAGAGAAAGAGAAATGAAAAAAGAAGATCGGTGACTATTCATGCTATTTTCTGGCTTATCTTCCCCATCTGGTAGTACCGACAAGGGCTGCATCAGAAAGGGAAGCAAGTCACTATTTTTAGATTAGCTTTGGAATCCACCATCTTCCATTAAAATTGTATTTTTCTTCATTTTGAAACAAATACATGTTAATGATGTAAAAAATACTCCACTTAAAGCACAAAGATTGCTGGGAAAAGGCAGTTCATAAAGTTTTGCACATTGCTAATAGGGGGCAAAAATATTAGAAGAAATGCTAAGAGTGAGAAAATCAGTACTGCTAGACCCATTCTCCTCTCAAAGATCTACCTAGCACTAGTGGCCATAATTCAGGTTATTGAAGTCTTTTTTCAAGATTGGTTAAGTTCACTTTAGTAATATCAGCAGAGATGCCTGGCTCCAATGATCTTAACACTGAGAGCGCTAAAGACTGCAGTCTTCTAGTAGAAGATAAAAGCTTGTTCCTCTAGGCCTTATTGCAAATACAGAACTCACAGCATATTCAAAGGCCTGTCCGTCAAAATATTTTTCCTTTAAAAAAAATCAAAAAGAACAACAATAAATAATCCGCAGCTTCCTTCTTTTGCAAGCCATCAACTTTAATCATCCTCCTTTTCTTTTGCAGATCTCCTGAGATATGTAACTGGGGAGACTTACTCTTACACATTTCTGAAACCTGCAAATAGTTTCTAATTTGGGACAACTTGTACCACCAGAGATCTTAAGAGGGGATCACCCACTAAACCTTTGGGGACTTTAGTGTTCACGACCCAGTGTTGTCTAATAAGCACTAGGTGACTTGCAAAAGAGAGTACTGCTGGAAGTCCCCCTCTATCAGAGCTTGTAGCAAGAGAAAGATTTAATGAGAACAGTGTACAGTAGAAGTGTATGGTTTTCCAAGAACTCAGAAAAAGATGTTTTCAAATCAGAGAACAGTAAGGTGGAACAAAGAAAGGTTCGTTGGATATTCAGAAATTTCAGAGTTGGATTCATTTCATAACTGTACAACAGATTTTCAAGATTTTTGTCCTCTTGTACAAGTATTTTCAGAAAAAATAAGTTCAGTTCTCTTGGTTTTTTCAGATGCTACAGTAATTACTCAGACTTCCAAAGGCAAACTACAACACTTTATTTCCCAGAACTGATCCATGCTGAATGATCTTATGTATCACTGTAAAGGCTATGTGTCTTAAAATATTCACATTTGCCTTCTACTTCCACACTTGGAAAATATTACGTCCCTACCTTTATGAACTGAGGAGTACAAATATGTAATGTCTATGAACCAGGTTTGAGAATCTTTGGTGGTAAGGTCAAATTGGTATGTAGATTGATACATGGAATATGTTTCTTGGGGACCCAAATCCTACATCTGTCTCTGATAAGAAGGGAACTGTAATTCTACAAACCCCCAAAGCATGATCAGAAGATGTCACAGATGCCAGTAAGACAGGTTGCTCTAAACTGCATGGAGTCTGCCTTCGAGTCTGTCCCAGGAATGAGGACGGTACTTTTCACATCTTCCTTTATGTGAGTAAAGTGTCCCTTCTCAGATGTATCTGTGCTGATTTCAACTGTACACTGTGCATGTCATTATTATACTGTATCTTATTATAAAACAGAAATATTTAGATAAAGATCTGACTTCCCTTTCTGAACACAGCAATGCTCTTTTACAGCCACACAGTACTCAATTCAGATTCCAGCTTTTAGAGATTAAAACCCTATCTATATGGGCATCTTAAACACACCTACAGACTCCTAAAGGAGTCTTAAAATTCCCTGCATCTACCCATAGAAGTCTCTAGATTTTTTAAAACATAACTAAAAAATTTGAGTTTGGATGCTTTAGGAATAGTGGACCAATTCTCAAGACCAAAGTCCTGGCACTCTAAATCACCCTAGGTGCTTATAAGTAGCATTCTGTCAGATGGAATACAGCTTTTCTTGAATGTGTTTTTCCAGAGCTGTTCAGAAACACTTTAATTCACCACTGCCCATAATGGTGAGATTGGTGTAAGTGGTAACCTGAAACACCTACAAAATTATCCCATTCATCTCTCAGCTGGATCCAGCAGAAGCTGCAAGTCAAAGGCCACACCAATAGGAATTTAATACCATCTCCACATTATGCAGCCATTTTTTTTCTAGGAAATTCTTACATTTTTAAGTTCGATTAAAAAGATCCATCAGGAAGATCCATCAACACCTTTCTACCGACACGTAAATAAGTAAAGCAGATTATTAATACTAGAATATCATCCCTAAGCCAGCAGGAATCTGGTACAATAAAACATAAGGTATGGCCAAGTATATCCAATCTTCATCTATGACAAGACACAGTCATATAGGGCTATATTCTTGTAAACATAACTCAAGGCATGTAAGAAGTCCATACTCTGTTCTTTCTTCTGGATAGATCTGTGTCTTCGGTTGAGGATTATGTATTTTTATATATGTTTTCCATTAAGAGTAACAAGCATTTCTGTAGCATTCAACTTTTATCTACATGTTATCTCTACACTACATCAACATATATTTTGATGAGATGCTATCACTGATAGATCAAATTTAGCCATTTTCAACAGTTTAAGCATATTGACTCTTGCTTTCACCTACGGTACAGCTTATCCTTTTAAAAATCTAATGATGTAAAAAATAAAATACCTTTCTACAGCATGACTCAAATGCATAATATTCCTTTCTTCAACTAATGGTAAAGGAAACAGGTACAAAACAAAGGCAAACAAGTTCTCTATTCTTGTCTATAGTTTTATACTGAAATCTTGAGTGTCAAATGAGCAGGGCTTTTAGGAAAATGTCAGCAACTGTAAGAGTTACATAAGATACAGATAGAAAAATATTTTGCAAAGAAAAATGACAGTCACTTGAGAAGATGATTTATACTTCAGTTTCAGAATGCGAGCAGCCAACATGTGACCTGACATTTGCTAAAGGGATCAAACAGACGTTCAGCAAGATCACAAAAGCATTAATTGTTCTATACAAGCAGTTTCTTTCTGTACTAGAGAAAGATCTGAAACACTATGCAAAAGAAAAATAGAAAGAGGTCACAATAACAGGTCTTCCTGTGCATTTTGTGTTAATTTATGAAAGCCAACTTATGATGTTTTCGCTGGCCCTTTTGCATCATGTATCGCGTTCTTCACGGACAAGACAGATTCACAATTCACATTCCCTGTGTATTTTAAGTTACCTTGCAAGAGAACTTGACTGTTAAAGCAGTGCATAAGGAATGCGTAGCTACTGACGTTCCACACCTGACAGAATATGATGAAAAAGACAACAAATGCAAGGGTGTCCAAATAAGGAAGATGGTTAGTCAGGTGAGCTGGCTTAGATTGTGAGCTCTGTTATATACTTCCTGTATGACTTGAAATGATTACATGAGCCCTTCGGGGCTCTGTTTTATCACTTTTTAAATTGAGATCATAATTCCCTTTCTCACAGTGATACTGTAAGGCTTACTCATTAATGGGTTCAATTCAATGCTGGGCAGATGATCAATACAAGTTTTACGCATCATTGAAGAACCATTTAACCTCACATCTTAAGTGGCATACAGCCTTGTGCCAGCCTCTTAGCAGCCACCGCAGAAATATTATATATGCACACTACTGAGAGTATTTGAGGGACATGAGTTGTCACTAGTACTGATTTTGTATTCCTCAAGTTACAAATCTGCAGAACTACAAACTTAGAGAGCATATCCTTTAAATACAGTGCAAAACAAGTACTAGTACATTTATTTGTAGTGGTTATACAAGACAAGAGAAAAACGATATAACTTGTGCACTAAGTGTTCAAGTGCAGTGATTTAAATGAATTCATGAAACAATTATTTTAAAGCCTCAGAAATTGTCAGTGTCTGGAAGGATTTTATTTTGGTGCTGGGAGAAGCAGTGCTTTTACTGACTTCTGCCAAGAATACAGCTCATGGGTGCTACCATCATTTACCTCTAGAAGCACAGCTACAATTCAACACGGTAATGACTTCAAAGATGTATCTTGAAGATACTGATAAAGATATATGCTTACTCTGGTAATCAAACAGAAGAAAAAAGTTCCTTCCAAAACACCTCTTCCAAGGACTATTTTTAAAGTTTATGGCCAGAATTAATCTACCATGAAGACCTCTACACCAGCACGAAATTAATCTGCATTGTAATTGCCCTAGATACCTTGTCATTTTATTTGCATAGATGACCAATCTTCACTTCTTTCCTCTTTTAACCTGGTCAGCATTCATCTTGTAACTTGGCTCCCCTTAGGTCATTCTGTTTCAAAAAGGAAAGACGAAAAAAATTATAAAACATTTCTGTTATCATTATGAGGGAAGGATGTGAGAAATGGACATACAAACACTAAACGCAGTCCTTCCAAAGAGTTCTATGTGAAGTGAGATACTGCCCATGTACTGAAGCAAACTCCTTGCAAACTTATTTAGAAAGCCCTGATCAAGGGTAAGTGGGGCATTAATGTCACTTTGTAGAGGGATGACATTACCCTCAGGGAAACACTATAACTTAAAATTACTGAGACTGTCCAATTTAGTTGCTACTAACCCTGAAAGCTTCAAGTAAAAAAGTCTCCTCCACTTTCACAGCTAAACATTTTTAAAGAAGTCACGAGATGAAGTTGTTTTTTTAATGTTTACTCTTGAATATTGGAATTACTTACAGTCCTTCAAAATTAGTATTACTATTGGTAGTAGAAAGGTTAACTGTGCTTTGACTAATCAATCAGGAAAAGATAAATACATCAGGCCTAAATTATTCATAACATGTAGTATTCAGCAGTGTAGTTTCTGTAGCTAGTGATACTAGTATTTTTTTTTTTTTATAGTACATGTATATCATTAATACCTCTACAAATGGTTTGTAATCATACTTCAATACAGACACCATTAATTGTGCATATATACAGTGTGGTTAAATAATCTTTGTTTTCTCACATTTGTGATTATTTTAGGAATGCAACACGATACTAGATAGATTATTCTAGGTCATCCCAAAGAAGCAATGTTCTCTACCTATTCATCAATCTATTCATTTACTCATTCTCAATCTATTCACTTACTGATTTCTGTTTTCTCCAGCTAATTCTTCTGCTTTTTTTGATGAAAGGTTACTCTTCCCCACACTGTCCTTAGTATTTGTATAGATAGAACCCAGCAGATCTCCTTGAAACACTAACTTTCTCCAATAAGAGACACCAATGCCAACTTACTGTTCATTCCAACCCTTTCCTTTCTGTGAAAATATCTACTAAAGTTATGTTTCTATAAACTATTTTTTTTTTTTGTTTTGCATTATGTACCAACCTAATTTTCTATTTTCTTTCGACCTGTTTCATTAGTGCTCTCTCATACCACAGTTTACCCTTATATTGTTCCCATATTTTTCTTTGGTAAGATTTTTCTCTCTTTTATTGTTGCTTCCATAAGTCACCTGAGCACTAAAATAGTCAGGATTATTTTTCTCAAAGCCACAATCTTAGCAATGCTTTACTTTTCTTCTGTGGTCAGAGATCAGCTCCTGTTCTTCTACTCATCCAGTGACATAATACTTTGTTCTCAACTTACTCTGAAATGTGCTAGTACAAGTGTGCCATTCTGCACAGCTGAAAGAAGAAAAAAACAAGTGTATATTTTTCCTTAAAATAGAATACAGGTACTACACAAAATGTACATGAAAATAATCCTTAGCTTCAGTCAGAAATGTGGCAAATAGGAACCCACCAGCAGAAAAAAGTCCAGACACGAGATGGAACAGAGCTTAAAGCTGTATGAAGAATATGCATTGATACAGTACCACATTGAGATTTTATAGATGTGGTTTTCAGACTCTTCCATTATTACAGTAGGCTACAATCCTGTAGATGCTTAGACATGAAGAACTTCAGTCATGTCAGTATTTTTATTATTGGGCCTTAAATTCCTTCTCCAGAGAGTTAATGAGAAACCCCCTCACTCTTAGATTCATAACAGAAGAGCGGCGGTTGCTAGGTATTCTTCTTGTTGAAGCATGAGAATGTACTACAAGAAACATTAAGCTCCTGCCTCTTTTCTGATAAAGCATTATGCCTATGCTTCAAACCCTTCAAAGTCTTACTTAAATATGCAATTCAAATTAAACACGTCTACATACTGTTTTGAATTGGGATATTACTAAATATCAGATATATTGCTCCCTGATCAACAACTACTACCTTCTTTAACAAGAACTGTACTAATGTTGCAAGTAAAAACAAAAAGGGAAGGCAAACAGCAGGTGTGTGTTAACTACAGTCTTCAAAACTGTACGGTAAACCAGCCTGAGAGCCAGAGATCACACAATAACGCATGTTTAGAACAGAGAGTAAGATTAATAGTCCTTTGTGCTTAACATCTGCATACTGAGATAGTTAACCTAAAATATGCTTATTTTCACCCAAAGTCCCAGAGCTGGTGGTGGTTCCTCATTAATCCAAAGTACCAAAAAAGGGAGCTGACCACAATCTCATCAATTAATGGCTGACAGCAGAAATCTATGTTCTCATTTTAGCTTAAACTGAGTATACTTTTGAAGGTCATTGGAATAAGCCACCCTTTTTAACAGGTTTCAATACTTTGAGCTTTTGGCTTCCCTGCTGTGCACAAACTTAGAAGTTTCCCGGCTTTTTGTTTTTACTTTTTTGTTACGTGTTTAAATCCATATTTTGAAGATGTCTGAGGCAATTTATCAACTTGGTCACAAAGATGGATTTCTACTAGTAGCTTACAGAAAGGAAAAAAAGACTAAAATGCTGATGGGGAGGGGTTGTGTACCACCTGAAATACTGTTAATTTGACAACTATGATGTAAAAAACAGATTATTTTTTTTTTTACTAGCAAGGTTAATCCATATTTTCTTGCTAATTCCTAACATATGCTGCAAGATGTACAGCAAAGGGGAAGAATAAAATATCATGCATATCCAATGTAACACAAAAGAAAGCCGATGGTGGTCATTTAATGTAGTTAATTAGCGAATGAAAGATGGCTGGCTTGTTCACAGAAGCCTGGAATAGCAATCCTACACTCAGGATAGGAATCCAGCAAAACATAACTCTGAAGTACAAAACCACCACTGGATAACTGTACACACCAGAGAGTATAAAGGTTTCAAAATAAACTTACTTCCTTTATCCTAATGTGCAATTCCTTTTAAAAGTTTACTCTAAGAACGTATGTATTTTAAAACAGAAGAGGAAAATTCTCTGGTTTGGGAGTTTGAGCACAAGTAGTCCATTTCAACAGAAAGAAGCATGTAGATATGCTAGCAGAAAAACACTCAGCTCCATCTTTTTAGTTCATGGTTTTATTTATGTTATTTTTACTAATAATGATAGCAGTGCAATGCAAAACACCAAATATGTTGTATAACAGATACTGTACACTGAAACAGTAAAGACAATTCATTGTGCAACAATGCAAGACATTCACTTCACGGAGAGAAAGCTTGCTATCCGCATATTTGATTAAACAAATGAACATAAACCACAAGACAGACCACAATGTTACTGCTATTTCTTCTCAACCCCTTAAAATGTAGCTTGCAAGCATTTTTTGAAGGATTTGACACCAAGAGCAGTATGTTTCAATTTACATTATCACTCAGCTGGCTTTCACAAATCAGAAAGCCACTGTTCCACTTTTACTTGAATTATTTCCTTCACGTAGGAGAACATTACTAAGCAGCAATTTAAGTGAGCCCTAAGTAGGCTACTGCATTTTCACAACTTTCACAGGTTCTTCCATCTGTGCTGGTCAGACTACAGTCTTACAGTTGTTTTTCAATTTTAAGTTTTCCCTCTCCCATATTCAAAGTTCCCTGTGCATGCTATCTGATTCCTGGATTGAAAACATTAGATATTCTTAACTGGAAAATGCTGAGATCTGATACAAGCGTACAAAGAATTAGAAGTACTTTTCTGAGTAGTTCTCTTTAGGAAAATATTTTCTTTCAGAAATATACTCACAATGATGATGTAGCCTATAGCAACTAGGTTTCAATAATGTAATACAAAAAATGAAGTTTTCAGAGTCACATTTCTGTTGACTGCATTTCCATAGAAAAACTCTGGCTTCAAATAATGAAAAGAAGCTCCCTAACTTACCCAATTAACAGCACTCAAGTAGAACGATCACAATACACACTTCTGTTTCATAAGAACTAAAGCATTAGTTCACTGAGACATACTATTAAAACCTAAACACAACTGGAAGTATGTGTCAGTATTAAGAATTACAGAGATGCTACTTCTACTATCGTGACCAGACTGGAGTTTAATTTCTCTAAAACGTTCCCCTAATACTTGTAATCTTAAGGTAGGATTCTGCACAAGAAGTTGCTTATGCTTAAAATGATCCTTGAACCATTTGGTGACCTCAGTTTCAGGTTTCTAGATCTCATACTTTTCAACTTTATGTAACATCATTCAGCTTTCAAGAAAAGTAAAGACTATCTCCCACGTATCTTGGAAAACCATAATCCATTCCTAGTTCATCTGTTCAAGATAATACTGGTGGAAGTAAGAAGACATCTCAAAAGGAGAAAATGGTAATTGTGGTCAAATGCAGCCACGTGACTGACATTTCAGAGGCAAACCCTACTAAAACACATCAGACAACACTCAAGTAGGATCTCCATGATATGGCACCACTGATCCCACTTTAGGAAAGTGATGACCTAGACTGTCAGACTGGCCTTTGGTCTAGTCCAGGCTGGTAATTCTTAAGTTCCTAGGACTTTTAACTGAGGAGACTGTGCTCTAAAGCTGTGCTTAATAAAAACACCTATCAAAATTGCTAGGCTGTAATAATTTACAGTCAAATGCCACAACAGAATACAAGCAAGAGGACCATCACTGCAGATGGAGAAGCGCTAGAATGGAAGTGTAGTTAATTCAGATCCTGCAGTGCCTCTCCAACTCACTGTGGAGCACATTCCACAGAAAAAATTGTTAGCCACTGATACCTAGTTCCAGGATTCATATCTTACTGAAACTTTCCATGGAAAAGGCTTTGGAAACAAAAATAACATGCAGACATCAAGCGTGCCTTGTAAAAACAATTATGAAAGCTGTAATGGCAGATGTGCCTGCTTACAGAAATGTGGCTCCACACATAGGAGCCACACTGCCACCAGCAGGGTGCCCTTGTGACCAACCTGCACACAGCCAACAGTACTTTGAGGCTTCTGAGTGATAGCACCAGAGCACCACCTCTTGTAGCATCTCCGGCCCCGCGTGGGGGACCACTAGGCCTTCTCTGAGAGCTATGTGAAGCAAACTTACTGCTCCTTTATGTCAAACACACCAAGTGCCCATCAGAGGTACTGATGTGAATCGTTCCCCATGCACTGGTCACGAAAACCAAGCTGAGTAGTCAGAAAGAACACAGCTTAGTGGGTGTAATACTATAATGGGACGGAAAGCACTGCAATAATAGCAGGGTAGCAAAGCCTTTGGCTACAGCAGATGAGAAGAAGCCCAAATGCAGCAGCCACAGAAATGAAGGAAAGGAGCTGCTTACCTTTGGAAGGCCTCAGGTAGACAGGGATCTCCACCAAGAGATGACCTCACCTCCACTGCCAACCCCAAAATGAGTTCTGGGAAGGGGTGGATCCTGGCTCAACTCTTTCCAGTCACTCAGGTACACTGCATGCACCTGCGCTCCCTTGGGTTGGCCCTGCCTTCCCACCAGGTGCTCAATCACTGCTTCAGGCTGTGACTTAGCATTTCCACTACACTGGGTTTGCTAAGGTTTTGTTCTTGTGCTGAATCAGTAGTTGTACCTGATACTGCTTTGATCTTTTTTTTTTTTTTTCTGTCTTTAACAAAGAGTATGTGTGACTTCTTGAGTGAAACCCCTATTCTGGAATGTGCTGAACAAATATTTTATGGAAGAGGAAAAGTTCAGCTTAGAGTAATTTTGCTGTCAAGTGATTTCTTAGAACTCAGAGCCAAAACAGGTAACAGCCCTAAGGAAGTGCTGCATTACTTAAAAGAATTTAACAGTCAAACTCCATACACAAAACAGAGCATTGGGGTTTGGGGACAAAGATGGGAGCAGAGTTTTGCCAGTCAAATAAGGATTTCCCACACGTTTGTCAGTGCGGCTTCCTTCATCAAAACCCAATAAAGGAGCAGTTAAAGAAATGCATACTTAATGAGGCTACACACTAATGAGGTTACTTCTGTATTACGGAGTTGGGATTAGCCAGTTAATTTTTCAAACTATCTAACTTGGAAAATAGCGTTTGGCAAAGTGCCCTGACATCTGCCACAACTTTATTTAGCCTCCTGCATTCCCTGGAGGTACTGCATATGAGCTGCTCTGCAGTACCACACTAGAGCAACTGCAGACAGAAGGGAATGTAGACAGACATGCAAAGTGTTTAAAATAGGAAACACAGGCTCTGTGCTGGGGGCTAGCATAACAGGTGTATATATATCGGGAGCTTATATTAATGGGGCTTCTGTTACACATGCACAAGGCTGCCGGCAGCCCTTTCAGAAGTAGCTGGGTATTTTGGTAAAAGTCAGACAGAGTAACCTCGTAGTAACCTCTAGTCTGGCTCACAGCCACTAGGGAGGCTTCTGAAGGACTGTCCCTTGGTGCTGCATTGATTAGATTTCTTCCCATAATACATCCAGTGTTTTTGCTCAGCAAACCTTACTGACAATTGAATCAAGAATAAAGAGTGAGGGGGGAAATAAAAGCTGATCCCCACGTGAAAATGGGCCATAAAATTAACAAGGTTCTCAACATCAAATAATTCTGTCTGCTTTACTGTGGTCAGAAAATCAGTCTGTAAAATAAAAAGGCAAGCACGGAAGGAAGAAAAACAAACTGAAGAAATCCAGAATTCCTGCAACGTTTAAGTCAAGTGCTTAAACACACAAAACGTAAGAAATCTAAAAGCTTAACTTCCCCTAGTGACATTTAAATACTTCTTTGCCCACATACTGTACATGCATCACTTTTGTATGCCAGTTATGTTGTAAAATGTACAATTTCTACAGTCTTTCATGGTGCTGTGGAAATGCTAATATAAACAGTTCTTAATTTCCATGTCTTGCAGCATCAACAGTGCACAGAGAAAGCACCTTCATCAAAACAAACAAAAGGGCCACACACACTTAAATGAAATGTGGATGATTAATTGGGACATAGCAAGTCTGCAGTAGAGTTCTTTTTCTTCTAAGAATATTGGTACATATATATAGTAGGGTACGATAATTCTTCCCACCCAGAACACACTCTAATTGAACTGCTGGACGCAAGAAGTGCACAGTTGTCCGAGCTGACTTACTTCAGTGAACACTGACTGAGCCTGCCTGGTAGGACATGTTTTGAATTCACAATACTTTAATTACCACTGTAAACAGAGTTTCATAGAAACTTTTCAAGTGAATGAGAATTTGTGAAAGCAAAGATTCAGCACAAAAGTCTCTCAGACTTGCTGGATTCTTTAATAACATTTGAGTCCAATGCTTTTTGCAGCATGCTAATCCGACTCCTGAGAGAGCTGACACTGCACAAAAGGTTAGGCTGGTAGGAAATCAGGAACCTGAGATTTTTGTTTGTGGCTTACCAATAATTTTTATTAGAACGATCCCTAATTGCTAAAAAAGAAACGAAACCCCAAATCATCATCTGTGGAAAGACAGTGGTAATGCTGAGCATTGTAAATAAGCTGCCCATCCATTTAAGAAGGGAACACCACTTTCTATCACCAATGAATCATCTAAGCTGCAAATAACAATTACAGCTCTCACCTACTTGGTAATTCATGGAATGAAAACTATTATCTTCCTAATGTAAACATAACCTAGTGAAAGCATTAAAATAGGCAGGATGAATAGGATTGTCATGACTTCAACTATCCACAACGCACGATGAACGATAAAGCCAGAAAATGGGGTATTTCATAATATCTAGAGGAAGATACGAACATAATAAATGGGATTGCTTCAATAGGAAATAAAAACACACAAATAATTCATTTATATCTTCTCTAATAACAAATGCTCTCAGAAGATCCCAAAATGATCTGCATAGGTAGGAAGACTGGCATAGCACATATCCTAATTTTTGAAGTTATACAGCTGTATCTGGATACCGGACTAGATCTAAATTCCTTCTATTCAAGCTACAAACATTATCACAACTGGGACCTAATGAGTGGCAGCAAAAAAAGAAAATGCTTCTTGCTACATGAAAAGAGTTGTCTAATATCAAGGAGAAACAATGGTAGTGACCTTCAAATATTGGCATTCGTTTGGGGTTTTCTCCCTGAGTTTTTTTAAATTAATGAGTTTCATAAAGTAATGCCAACAAAATAATCACATAAAAAAATATCCAATTAAAAAGACATCACCATAGGAAGCCTAACACAGCTGATGCTGAAGCCTTTTTACTTTTTTTTGTTTAAAAAACCGATCTGATCATCTTTGACCCTTTGACATTAACTACAGGAAAGGAATGAAAGCTGACCATTCACCTGGCACTAGCTTACATTCCCAGCCACTGTTGATCTGTAGAGACCTGCTGAGTGTCCAAGCACTGTGCAAGTGAATTGCTTGCAAAACTCTTGCAAAGACTTGCTACCTATATTCAGTAGGAGAATTTACTTAACGTTAAGAAAAGAAATAAATTAATCGATTACGAAAAAAAATCCAAGCACGTTTAAGAAAGAGGATCAGATTTTTTTCATGGAGGTTTTGGAGCTTAAATTGTGTAGCAAATATGTTTTGCACAAACAGGACTTAAAATATTCAAATACAACTCAAGTTTTGAGTGCCATCGCCTTCCCATATCCAACATCTTCTCATAAAAGGCTCAGAAAAAAAATCAGACACTTGACTGACACTCCACTGCGAAAGGCTGCCCTCTACCACTCAGGCAAACAAAGCATGGAAGTGTACGATGAATAAAAACATTTATTAACAATGTACCTGACTAAGAGGCCTATTAGGTCTTTCACTTATGCCATAGATATTTAGGTACGATGAACTAAAAACATATATATGAATTTATCTGACAGACAGAAGTGCAGTAACTTAAAAAAGCATAATGAGCATCAGTAAAAACAAGCTATTTCTGCAAACTTCTGAGAAAGGCATTTTTGTACAGAAACTGCAGAGTTTTGCAGGGAATCTAGAGTTTTTCATCCTTTCTGCCACCTTACTGTTCAGGGCAAAAAACTCTAGGCTGTTCCCTTGCTTTGGACAGAATAATAGTCAATAGTCCTTCTCAAATTACTGGAAAGCTAATAGATGTCAGCTGAGAGACTCAAAACTAGAGTTATTTACCTATTTAGTTACTGGATGCACTCTTGAGTGCTCTGTTAGAGTGCATAATTTCTGTTATCTCAGAATGGGCATATTCTAGCCAGCATTTGTCCTCTGAAATTTCCACGTGCACCAAATGTGTCATGAGGATACCAGAAATGACATTGCAAGACCCTCTCAGCTCTCTGTTTCTCTGTCAACATAGAATACAATTTGTGACATTCTATTAATGAGAAGGAAGTAGTCCATGGAACATACATGTGGGTAACTCACCCCCAAACACTTTGGGTACTGTGCAGACAAAACGCTTGCCTTTCTTCTTTCAGCGTCTGCTTTCAAGCCATACCGGTGGCTTACACACAGTAATTTGATGTACTGGGGTTCAACTAAAAATAGATGGCAACGAAGTTCTGCCAAAAGAGGTGTCTGCTCTGGCTCATTCCACGAGCAAATGGTGTTTGCAAAAACTATGCGTGGAACCTCACATGGCTGCTTTCCAGATGTCAACATAGCAGACACATCTCAAGGAAGCAGAACATGCTTGCTGTCTATTAAAATTAAACAAGTAATGGGAAGGGACCTAAGGGACGAAGTCCAGTTCCTTGCTCCCACAAACACGCACAAAATGTAAGCCCTCATTATTGCTACCTGAAAAAAAATCCTTTGAGATATTGCCTAAGACATGGATTATCAAAGCAGTAAATGTTTTTAAAAAGTCTTAGCGTAAATGCTCGTATTCTGCTTTCTGAATCAACTGTCCCTAGGAAGGATGTCTTTATATACAAAAATCACAAAAATATGCTATTACGGTTATAAACGCATAAGGCTAAGATGTACTGTCATAATCTACCTTGCAGTTCCAAGGTGGTTATTTTGAATTAATGGAAAAACACTTATTAATCCCCCTGAGGAAGCTAATTTGAGACACTACACTGAAAAAAATGGCCTTTTGTAAGGGAAAAGCAAGCCTTATTAACTCCTAGTTATACCTTCAGAGAATTGACTAGAAATCCAGATGTCTTAGCTCTGTAACCTATGATCTGATTCCAGTTCATCTGCTCTTTTGTCACTAATTTCACCTTAAATAAATTTGCTTTCCATTGAGTTAATTTTTGTGACACAAATGCCTATTTGTAGAAGATATTTTTCAACTGAAACCTAAAATCTCTTTCAGAAATTTCCCCCTTTACTGTTGGAGCAACAAGAACGTTTGAAATTAATTAATAATTCACATGAAATGACTCTGGGCAGAGAATGACTCAGTACTTCTCACACATCGTGATTAACTAGGTGGGAGACAGGGCCACAAAAGAACATGTCATTTAAAGCCAAGTTTTAATGGCACTCAGGCACTTTGGTCAAAGAATGAGATCTGCAGAAGCTCGAAGGTCCTTCCCATACTAGAACATGGAAGATGCTCAAAGTTTTGGACTCTTCTTTTACCTATACAATCATAACTGCTACCATCTTGCAACCTATGACAGCACAGGAGTCATACACTGGGCTGCCTTGTGCGTGAGTCTGAAGAGGTACTCATCCAAACTCTGTGCATTCACTGTCTCTGCCACTGACATTGACAGTAGTGGGTTCAACACATTTTTCTTCAAAGTCTAGCATGAACACCTTTTGATCTTCAGTATTTTGCAGTACAGTGCAGTATTCAGTGCAGTATTTTGCTAAGTACACCAGAACTGCAATATTCATTGGATAAAAAGGAGCAATTAGTAAGTATAGAAAGAAAAAAAAAATAGTTTGACCAAACTGAAAGCAATATCAATGTAAAATCTGATTCAAGTGTCACTAGATTCATGTTCTGCTCAACACAGAGAATGAATGAAGATCTAAACAGTGGCAGATGAAAATCAAATACAGAGTTTGTGAAATGGAAGCTGACTGAGATACACGTGAAATGTAAATGAAAACACTGATTACAGTTGCCACCATGACATGACTTCTGCTATACATGTACACAGTTAACTCTTCTTAAGAAACTCCCTGTAGTGATTGTGCAAAGCATACTACAGCCATGACACTGATTTAAGAAAATAATAAAACAAAACAGCAGAAACGGTAACTGTAAATGAAAAAAAAGACAAAGCATTTAGATATCTTCTCTGCCTATAATTGCTCTTCAGAAATAAAAGAGAAAAGGTAAGAAAAATCCAAGTGTGTCAGAGGTACTCTTGTAGGACTACCTAAGAGAACTAATACAGACTGGGAATGACTTTTGCAGACACAGGGGCCTGCTGACGTGGAGAACTCTCTGCATGACAAGAATCTAAAGAGACAATATAAAAATGAAGGATAGTCCAATGCAATGATCCTGTCAGACTAAAAACATCACTGCCTCTTGCTAATCTTCAAAAAAACAAAGCCTTTGATCAATACGATGGGTGAGGGTCAGTCCCAGACAGTGAGCCACTGTAGAAAATGACAACTTTTGAGGTAATCTATATGTAAATAAAAATGTAGCTGATATAGTTATAGAAGTATATTCTCTGGGATCTGCGGCTGATACTTTCATACTCATGTAAAGTTAAAAACTCTCTGAGTTATTAAACCATTAAGGTGACTGAGTTATGTGGTTCACATTTTTATCACTAATGACAGTAAAAAATGTATTTGCATGGCATTGCAAGGGCTTCAACTAACTTATGCACACTTAACGATAAAGAAATATCAATACTTATCTTCAGGTGAAGAACATATGCATAAGAGACTACTGTGCTTTTGTGTGCATCACTGTGACAGCGGCAGCAACTGAACTCTTACGTACAATTACCTACATCTGCATGACGTCCATATGAACAGCTTTCTCAAAGAGTTTGGTAGGCAGAGGAAGCTGTCTTGAGAAGAAAGTGGGAAGAAGCAATTTTCAAAGCAATTACCCTAAAAGAAAGTAAAGCATCTGTATGCATCTTCCACCCTACAAGCCAACAATACCCAAGAAAGCCCAGCACACACTATATTTTTAGAGAGACCTTCAATCAGGTGTGGCAATTTCTTCACCCCTCTTCACTCAGTCTATAACTGTGTTCCTTACATGGCAACTAGTCTTGGTCAAAGCGCTTACTCCATTATATAATTCCAGATTTTTCCAGCAGCTTTGAGATTTTACTGTACAAGTACGGGTGAAGAAGAAAGGAAGAATGATTCTATAGAAGTAGTTTCATATGCCTTTTCACTATTGTATACACCGTTTTCTGAGGTGTTTGGCACTAAGGGTGCAACGTATTAAAATGATTGATTGATTGCTTTTTAAAAATAGAAGTACTGTTCTGATACTGGGATTAACTATTATCATTAAGATATGGCAGAATTTTAAACAGCTTTGAATCTGCACCCTACTGTGAATGTAAAGCGTCCTTCCCCATCCCCCCTTGCCCACATTCTACACACAAAAAAGAGTTTTTCATAAGGAAGCAAACAAATACCACTAACTGAACTCCTCGCTCAGTCAGCACCCCATCCATAGGATCACGATAACAATCCTACAGTATCCCTCCAATTCCTGTAGCACATTTTCAGTTTGCTTTCAGCAAACTTGGAGCCTCCCTTCCTCCCTTTTTTTTTCTGAACAACATTGGCTGCTCTATGGGAGAAGCTTAATTATAGTGATTGTAAAGGTTCTTATTTTTAAACATCCTATATACTGTAGATCAAATTCCTGTCATTGAAGGGGCTGCAAATAACACTCAGAATAAATGGCATAAATTGGTGGCCTAGTGCAATGCAAGCAGGTTCTGATTCAGAGCCGGGTTATCGACTGCAGCTACAGGGAGATCCTGCCAGCAGCACGTTCATGCCAATAGAAAAGAACAGTTGATGGCATCTACCCAAGGTCAGCTCCTCAAATTCGGGAGCTGGTCTTCTTCCAGACACTGTAAAGTCACTTGTTTAAATGCAGCCAGTCGGCAACAATTAAGCGTCTAAATAAAACATGCAGAGTTTGTACTCCTTTTGAAATCTCCTCCATGCCATGCTGTTTATTTTCTATTTCTCACAGTCTTCATTATCCAACAATCAGGCCACAAAATGGCGGTCAGAGCGAGGCAGACATTTTGTAACTGTCTCATTAAAAGCTAACGGAACAATGGAAACGCACTGAATGAAAAGAAGCAATTTGAGGAGCCAAAAGGAGCACGTAACATTACAGCTACTGAGCTTTTAAGCAAATCCTTTATCTAACTTTGCAGAACAGTTGAAACAAAGCCATACTGAGACGCAATCGGACCATATTTAAACTCCATGTGATTAAAACATAGCCTGGCATGGCCCTTTTTTAACTTAAGTAGAGCTCTTCACCTACTGGAGCAAAGGCTCATCTGTCCCCCTATCTACTATGCACCATATGGAGTCAAGACCACCCATTGACAGTGACTCAGTTGCTAAAATCCTAACCATATTCTTCCCTTGCAAGTCCAGGAACTAGTGTTTTCTATTACAGCTCCAGGAACTTTACAATGTTCAGCACAGCACTTAAAGCACTTTCACCAAAAGTAATAAGTGAGCATTTAAAAAGGGGAATCTTTCTCCATTGCTGCAGATACCTTTTCATTTCCATGTACAATAAGCTAGGAGCAGCAAAAGAAGAAAAAAGTAATACTATGGCTAATAAAAGAAAAAAAATCCAAGTTTTAATAGGCACTTAATTTTTTTTTCCAAATTGTGTGCCTATCACACTGTTCCTAGAATTATTAACAACTGATGCATCCTAAGAGGCAGATATGCAGATCTTTAAGAACAAACTTCAAAGCACATGCTCCTTATTAAAGATTTAGGCACGTGCCAGATTTTAGGTTTCAAGATTCAGGCATTCCTATACTGTTCCCTCTGCAAAAGAAACAAAGAAAAACCTAAACAAAACCCAAACAAAAAAACTCCCACAATAAAGTCTAAAATATATATAGGTTGCTCCAAAAGTAATGCCTCCCATTTATTTCCATGGAAATGACAATGGATACAAAGAACATAATAACACTGTTCTACAGATAAAACTATCAGCTACAAAATCCTGTTTTTCAGCATAGTCACAGATGAGCTGACCTGGACACTCCTCATTTCATGGTCTGACAGCTGTGTGTGGCTGTCTGGAACACAGCCTGTCTTCCATGTTGCTGTCACCACTGTTGAAATGCACCACCCACTGCCTCACTGTGCTCACATTCACTGTTAGGTCTCCATAAATGTTCAGCAAGCATCACTGAATATCAACGGATGCCAGTTTTTCTGCATGGAGGAATTCAACAACACAGCTTCGTTTCATATACACTTCCATGTCAGACGCTATTTTGTCAGACTGTCCCTCTGCTACCATCTGTCACACAGCAACAAAATGTAATGGAATAGTAGTGGGATGGCTCAGCCTCTGCTGCCATATCACCAACATCCATCTCTGATGTCATGGGACAACATAATAAAAGAGGAGGCATTACTTTTGGAGCAGCCCTCATTAAAACCTGTATTTTTGTCATCCCCCTATAAATCAAATATGACTAGGGGAATTTTGCTTACGTTTTTTTATGATACCAAATTAGCTAAGAGACTGGGCTAATGTTATGTTTGATACAGACTAAAAAAAAGCACTCTGGAATTACGAAGTTAAAAAACAATCATAATTAATTTTAGTGTATTTATGACTTTGAGGTATTTGTAGCAGATGACAAAAAAAACCAGGTAAGACTTAATTTCATAAACATTACATGGGTACACTGACAGAAGAAGCGAGGCTAAAGCACCACATCTCTCTGCTTTTCTTAACAATGCCTGCACACCATCATGACACTATTACTTCAATTCAACAGACCAAGTCATGAAACAGGCAAGGAGAGAGGTCAGCGGAATGGGAAGAAATGGCTGGCACTCAAAAGCTGAAAGTTAGCTCACCAGATGTAGGTGCAGGCGGCAGAGTGAACCAGCTACCCGGATAAACAGCCTGGACAAACTTTCTATCTTGGTAGTAAAGCTGGTGTGCCTGACTGCACTGAAAGAAAATTACTCTGAGCTCCAGAGTCAGAGAGTCAAATGTTCTCAGGAAAAAGGTACAATCTAGACTATAGTTTTTGTGTGACAGTAACAGATCAACCAGTAACACTGTTTCTCTGTGCCTTTACATGAGAGAGATTTCCAACCTGTATGCTGAACCTTACAAGAGACACAGCAAGTGAACTGAGGTTTGTTTGGGCTAGCTGGACCTACAGTGCATGTAAGAGTACATAAGGAGAACTACTACTACAGCCTACCCCCTCCGCTGAGCCAAAGCCATTCTGCCTGGGCATATGTGCAATGCTGTTAACATGTGGTGGGGATCCCACTGCAAATGCTGCTGCAGCCAGCCCAGAGAGAGATGCATGTGAAGAGACCAGCTGCTTGCAACCTCTTCGGTACGACAGTGAAGGCTGAATCTTACAGCACAACATAGCCCTCTGTGTTTTATGGGAGATGTTATTTCCCTGAGACATTTACTTCGCAGTGTCCCATATCTTTCTGGTGGGGCCAGCAATCTGCCGCACTGCTGCGACAACAGGTGGGACAGCTCCTTCAAAACACGAACAAACCTGCCAAAATAAGGATGCCTGCCAAGCTTAGTATATACACGCTACGTTCAAAGGTTATGAAACATCTCTAAAACCACTGACTGAAAAGCTATGTGGATTACAGTTGTGCTTTGCTTCTGTTGCAAAATCCTCAAATCATGGAAAGAATTGTGAGTTTTATTACAAACTTGGAAAACAGGCCAAAGTTGATGAAGACGTTCCCTAAGAGTTGTGATCCTTCAGAGGGTCAGAGGTTGAAGAAAAAAAGCTCTGAGTTAACACACGGTTTCACACTGGACGTGTGGGAAACTTGTGGTTTCACAAGACTTCCTTGCAAAGGCAGGTGAAGTTCAGTGGTTTCTCTGATATTTTACCAAGAGTGTCTGGGTTCCTTTGAACTTGAGACTTCCAGCAGGAGTCAGTAGCTGCGAACTTAAACATAGCAAGACAAAGATTAAGATAAAAATGACTGCATGAGGTCCTGGGAAATGAATACACTGAGTTTCACCTGCTGGGACTCAAGAAACCAAAAGTTTCCACACTCTGCTGTTCAGCCTTCACTTAAATAAAAGCATTAGGGAGGTATGACGGCGACATGCTTGCATGACACTTTTTACTTATCGAAGTGAGAAACCTGTGAGTAGACTGCAGAGTACTTGTTAACTTCCCTGCCCACTACTTTTCTTGCAACTGCTTGTGTATTTCTGGAAATTATGCAGTGCTGTTCCCACAGGAAAATCTGCTGTATTACAGCTCCCCCCAAGACTACGAAGGCTTACTTTCAACAAACAGGAGGAAATGAAAGAGAATTTGATGCTAGTCCTTAAAGTTGGACAACGCCAGCTAAAAAGGCCAAACAGTCACCCTGGCTTAAGACTTGAAGCAGTTTATCTCTTAAAATAGCACTTTTCACCTGTCTCCTCTATATCTGCAAGCATTCAAGGCTGACAAAACAAATAGCCTGGAGTCACTTTCAGTACCTCCATAAGGTGCATCATATTAGCCCATGATAGAGCGAATCTCTGATACTCTGTGACAGCTAGCTGATGCTGAACTTTGAGCAGCCCCAGTCTTGTGGTTGCAATAAAAGCCAGAACATAAGCCAGAGAGGGAACAGCGTGTAGAAGAATACCATTCACATGATGACCAGCGGTCTACAGCCATATAACCTATCAGCTTTGTTTTGCCATATGTTAGAATAGGAACAATCGTATCCTGTAGGGTGTTTGTAATATAAATATTAATAAAACAACAGGCAAAAATGTGGAGAGGGGTCTAGAAATCAACTGAAAATCAGGTAACGGGGTTAAAAAGACAAAGGATGTTAATTATAATATGTCGTATTTCTTTCATACATCTTTTTTAAAGTATTGTAAATGTTTTTAGCAGTGAAAAACACTATTATTGTTTAAATTTGATTCTACTGTTAAATCCCTGGAGAAAGAAAAAAAATTCTAAATTTTGTCAGCATTGGTTTTTGGTCTTCTTTGGTGAACTATTTCTTAACCACTTGTAAATGCTGGAAATTATATACGCTGATTCTAGAAAAACCTCCCCCCAGAATGCTCCTCGGTCTTCAGTTATCCTTTAACAGAGCGAAGTTGTAAGAAAATTAACTATTTATAACAAAGTGCTTCAAACAGATCTCTTCGGGGGTCACTACTCTGTTCTCCCTCATGCTGTAGTTACTGTCTATTTGATCGAGCGAAGGGCAGGAAAGTACTTTGCAGACAATTAGGAAGTATAATGTCTGTTTATTTAGTATGTTGTTCTGCATCCATATTTGATAAATCTGTTTCCTAGTGGAAGAGCTTAATAGTTATACAGATGGGAGAAACAGATACAGGGGTGAGTACACAAGTGCTGTATTTTTTGACTGTGAACCTGGATAATATTAAGCTGTAAAAAAATCACCTCTAATAAAATGAACTACAACATGAAGAAACTCCTCGTTCATTGAAAAAGCAGTGGATTTACCATTACGACCAAATGTATCCCCTTATCACTTTCTCTTCTCTTCATCATTTATGTAAAACCAGTTGCCATGACAACTAAAATAATTGTTTTAATAAAGCAGCATCCCTCCATATTTTAAATATGGCATGTTCCTGAGAAGAATCTACGCCTCAACTCCAAAGACACAAAATACAACAAAAAAAGAAGTCAACACCAAAAAAACAATGCCCAAGACATGAGATACCTGTACAGCAAATGCATTTTGCATGGAAATGGTATTTCTGCTCCTCAACTCCAAACACAAGCTTACTGCTTATTATAAGCTTTACTACAATACCTACTACACCTGTAACTACCTTCTTTGTCCTCAAGGCAAACCAATCAAAGTTGTGTCTGTTAACTTCACTACAACATACATAACACAATGCACAAAGCAGGCGTTGTGATGACACAGTTTTAAATGCTAAGATCTCTGTATGAGGCATCAGTTAAACTCTGATGTGAGGTAGTGATGAAAGGTTCATGAAGTGTCAAGGGAGAGTTGATTCCATACATCTTAGCAAGCAGCCTTCAAACCAGTCTACACAGATGAGGTAAAGGAGATGTATCTTTGCAGGAAGAGGTTCTCATAGGGTAAGAAACAGTCCTAAAGTTTACACTCAATTGCAGAGACAATGAAGAGTATTGGTCAGTGAAGGAAAAAAAAGAAAAAAAAGCTGGTGGGAAATTATGAGAAGGAAACTGTGAACATCTCAGTTCACGAGAGTGAAATGCTAACTCTATACGTTCTGTTCTCATGTTCTTCAGATACGGACTTCTGTGCGCTTTGTGCTGGCCTGGACTGACTGCTTCCTATTCTACAAGGTTACACAGCTCACTAACAGTTAATAGAGAATGTATAAAAGAGAACAACCACACATTGTCAAGGGAGATGAAATTAAATATCCCAGCAGACATTCCTGTTCATACAACATTCTGGCCAACAGGCTTCTTCAGATACTAAAGTGGTAACAATACATTTAGTTTTATTATTAATGTTAATTCAGTAGGAATTCAATTGAATAAATAGTTCAAATCAGCAATTTCTTTCACCAATTTTGGGATGGCAGCACTAACATCTGTCTCTCTGTAATGCAACAACAGCTTAAACTTCAAGTTTGCCTCCCCTGCAACATCAGGCATCACATTACTAATGCAGAGCTAGGTTACCATTCTCTTGCTAACCTTAATAAGTTTTCAGCAATCTGAGTGGGTTTCAAACTAACGAGAATGGATAGTAGCCGCAGCAGCAGCATGGCCACTGCATGGAGTGTGCAACGGACTGGTTTATGTGTCTTAGAAACTGATCCTTCACACTACTAACATGCAGACAGCTTCTGGGACCCAGACTGGCCAGCCAGACCCTGGTTTGGTTAAGTTTTGCTAAGACACATTTTTGGCACAAACTTCAACCTAGTTCTTACTTGTGTGACAGTGACTCCACTGAAAAACAGTGCTTGGACTACCAGAATGATTTGATTAGTGGCACAGCATGACTGGATTAGCAGCCGATACACTGCGTTAACTCAAGTTTCAAGTCTCTCACCACTTCTCTATTGCATTACCCATTTAAACATCAGTAGCACTTGTTCTTCAAATCAACCTCCCGAAACCAAAGGACTGGCTGACTCAAGTGAAAAGCACAACTCAACAGAACTAGAGGTTTTTGTGGGTGACCGAAGTTGAGTTACCAGTAACAGCTGAGTTGAGTCTCCAGTTAACTATCTCTTCAGTGCAGACAGATCCTTACTGTACACGTGCAGACTCAGAGTACATAAGATTTTTAATATTCCATTTTTTTCCCCCATAAAGTATTTATTTTCTGAACTACTCTGATGAATCTGTAATTAACACTGTGTTTCTAAGTTTACAGAGCAGGCTGTTTTAAAGATATTTTGAAGCATACACACTGCATAATCTATTCCATATACATTTTTAACATTTCAAAGGTTCCTTCTGATACATCACACATTTCTGAGTAGGAATCATGACCAAATTACCTGGGTTCAAATTGTTACATCCGTGAGTTTTATGTTCAAATTTTCAGTTTCTTATTTCTTTGCAATAGTGAAAGAGTTAATCTCACATCTAAATTGGAGTTTGCCCTTAATAAGAAAGCATTAAAGCAAGCCAACAATAATAATCTAAATGAAGGCCATTCTTTTGCATTTTGTCAATATTTTCATAGCAACAAACAGATCAAACACATGATATTTTTTAAGGCTTGTATTTTTTCCCTCTTTGTAAATCATAAGTGCTTTGGTATATTTAATTTCAAAATGAGCTCCCTGGGGATTAGGCTAACACGATGGATTAAAAAACCTTCAGAAACCATTACATCTTAGATGGAAAAGTACACAAAATGTTCGTTTGCTACTTCCCCCTGCTCATTTGCTGGCTGTTTCTCCTTCTCCTACACCTAAAAGAACCAAGCTGTCTGCATTAATCAGAAAAGTTTCACAGTCTTGCTCTCAGACTTCAAAATGCTTCAGCACTATTTTTTTCTAATTAAATTAAAGATTTAAGACTATACTCAGAGGAAAGTACTCGAGTGTCCAAACATTTTCTGTGCTACACAGATTTGGCATATTCATGTGGGAAGAGGTAGAAAACTCACTCCTGCACTACGAATTCAGGCCTTGAAAAGCACAAATGCTTGCATTTTGTGACAGTCTATGCAAGTACTACTTGGTGTTTGTGGAAGAAGTGTTTGAAATGTTTTTGAAGACCCAAGAGCCTCTTACTCTTGAATTTCCACTTAACAAAGATAGAAGACACTTCTTCTCACTGAGACGCATTTGTAAGACATGACTAACTTATCCATGCAACAGCATAAGGACAACAGCTCACTGTTCAGACATGGAAAATATTCCTCTTGCTTGTCAGAGGGGATTTATTTGGTGGTCTTGAATATCCTTTCTCGTTTACTTCTGTCCTTATTGGTTGTACACCACTGGGGGGCTCCTGAATTATCAGTGCAGCCCTTAACAACAGGGCACTGGGAAAAGGCTTTAACAAGGACATCAGCCTGCCGATAATGTAGCAGCTTCAGTGGTAGTTTTTTTCTCCCACTAGGTAAGTTCCTTCCCTGGAAAAGGCTTTTGTATAAACTGGTGAACTCTGGTCCAATTGCAGATGGAAGTGAAGGCACTGGTAGCAATTAGACAGCCCAGAGGTCTGCCTGGATAGAGTGACTACCAAAACCTCAATCCAGACAGGGAACCCGGGCGGGACCAACTCCTCTTTCATGCAACACAGAATGGCATTTTAAAACTAGAAGCAAAAGTGATAGGAAAAGCTTTCTGTTTTAAGAGTCGTCAGCTCTTCCAGCTGGCCCCAAGCAGCAGTGATGCCTTCCAGCAGCAGTCAAGCCCATACAGAAGTGTCCACGAGGAGGCCTTGGGATCACCCCTTTCCTGTGTGATGTGAGTGCACCCAGCACTGAGTCAAAGTCAAAGTGTGTCCTCTGGAAACTCTGCCACAGTGGTAAGGACAGAGACAAACCATTGGCAAATGGCACCCAGTTTTAACGGATTTCTCAGAGAAACAAAAGTCTCAGAGAAACAAAAGCTACAAAAGTTCATGAATTTCAGCTTTAGCAAGGATGCAGTTTTGATTACTTACCATATATGTGAAACAATTGAAACGTTTTGTTTTGTTTTGTTTTTTGCTGTGTTTATTTTGGAACTGGCTATTTTTAAGGTCACAGTCCCTGCTAAGGGAGGAAACTGTATCTCTAGGGTACTGGGAACTAAACAGAGGAAAGAAAAAGGCACAGAGAAAGTAGCTGCCTTTACACCGAGAGCTCAAATGTTTTGTTTCCTTCCTTCTTCAGTCTGTAGTAAAAAAAAATAACTTTACAGTAAACACTGACTCATGATATTAAAAAATAAATTCTGAGTTCCACAGGATTTCTTTTTTAACTTTTACCCCCCTGGAATCCCTCCTGATAAACTGCAATATAAAGGGACATTATCACTTGTTGACTAGTTTTTATCACTTCAGAGGCTAGGTTTACCACCCTCCTCTGTGGTGACTTCTGTAATGGGACCTCTGTCTACCAATTATTTTGTTCAGTGTCCTCCTCTGGAGATATGAATGAGGAGATAAAGAAGGCAGCAAATGTTTTCAGAGTCTTGGAAAAGCCAGCTGAGACAGAAATCAGCTACTGCAGAGGGCACACACTGCACTGACACCACACTTCTGTGCCAGGAATCAGAGGAAACTGCTGCTGAAGGAATGGTGCAAAAGAGGAAAGGAGTGCACAGAGAGGCTGTGAAGACAACCAAGCTAACCACATGGTGGTTAAGAGCAGAACTTTACTCCTGTCAGCTCTGCCCATGCTTGAGGAGGTCATGAGAGATGTTACCACAGCAAAGCTACCCTGCATACTTGACAAAAGGAATTCACTCTGGAGTGTTAGGTGTTAAGTAATGCAAAGCGGGACCAGTGCCAGCAGTGATACGAAAATAAGCTTCGTAACTTAACTGCTCATTTGCAAAATACCAATGTTATTTATTTAAGCAACTATGACTTTTTTTTTGATGCACTAGTAATGTAATGCTCAAGCGTGGCTGTCAGAAGAGGACCATGATGATAGAATACTAATACCTTAGATCAGGACTTGCCCAATTTATTTTGCTGCGGTGGTGTTGTTATAGAGATAGACCTACAGCTCTACCTCACTGTGCTACAGAGTAGTACTCACTGTGCTACTACAGCTGTGCCTCACTGAGACAGGGATTACAGATGTTTCCAATTCCACCCCAGGCTCCGTATTTGCATTGGATGCACTTCTCAAATGTCATGGTTCACACATGAGATATACACCAATATTCTGGAAATCACTGTTCTTAGCCAGCCTCTGTTCTTCTGCTTGCATCCCAGATTATGGGATGTCAGGTATGCTCTTCCAACTGCCAAGAAGGATCATTTTAAGGTGCAAAAGATGCTCTTCATGGCTCTACTTAGTCAGATAAAGCATGCACAGGCAAGGAACACCAGTTCAGAGGACATCTAACATCCACTAGAGTATGTAAGGGAACAGTGTGACTAAAACAAAATCAAGAAGGCTAGGACATGTAGGAAGAAACTCCCATGCCTTAACAATGGTACAACACTAGATATAATCTCTTATTCACGTCTTTTACAAAAAAGTCAGTAATAAGATGTAATCACTAATCAAAAGTCTCTATTTGCTACTTGGGCCCAATGCGGGTAAAGAACACCGAAGACGTGTAGCAGCTATCAAAACAGGAGATGAAAAAAAACTCTGGAAAAGGGTAGGGTGAGTAGATACTTGTACAAGAGTTCTGCATAGAGGAATATTAAGGAAGAATTTATCCAAATGTTTCTTAGATAGGGTTATCTTGCCTAAAGAACTGGGCTCTCTAACTCACACTCAAGCATTTTCTAAGCAACTACCTATCTATACTCAGATTACCTTTAGGTGATATCTACATGTTCATATGCAGACTACACACTTGCACCCTACCTTCCAGTGACATAAAAGTAGCATAGCTTTTTCTTTTGATCATCTGTGTATATATTATGTAATATACATTAATCCAAGTATGTAAAAATACAGATCAGAACTAGTGTAAAGGAAAAACTGTGTGACCTCTCCATCCTTTTTAAACATATTAGTAGGCTTTAATAAAGTCAAGCAACACTGTTAGCCATATTAATGCAATCAAACCATCCTTGAGGTGTAAAGGAACTGCGCATGCTAGAATGAGAGCACTAGTACACTTAAGAACTAAAACCATATGGTTACCACGTTAAAAATTAAGCTTTTAAGAGTTCAGGAAGGAGATGAAGAGCCTGTAAAACATATTTAGATAGTCAATACATAAGTACTAGATGTGTGCTGTGGAACTGGATTTAAATTTTGCTGTATAGCAGCCAATATATAGTTCTGAATGCAATGAGAAACTCCTAAAGCAGATCATGTTATTCAATAGAGTTTGAATATAAGACTATTCCTCCTGACAAGCAGAGGAATGTAGGCTTAACAAGAAAGATGTAACAGAAACATCAGATAATTAATTCTGAAAGAATGTGGAACCTTCATAGATACAAAGAACACTGTGTTCCACTTGACCAAAACCAGAACACAGTGCTGAAGGGCTGTGAAGTTTTCTAGAAGTTTAGGATGTGGCAGGATGTTCTAATTAAGTATAACCCTGTACTCAGCACTGGTGAGGCTGCATCTTGAGCACTGTGTTCAGCTTTGGGCCCCTTGCTACAAGAAAGACATTGAGGCCCTGGAGTGTGTCCAGAGAAGGGCAACCAAGCTGGTGAGGGGTCTGGGGCACAGGCCTCATAAGGAGTAGCTGAGAGAACTGGGACTGCTCAGTCTGGAGAAGAGTAGGCTCAGGGGAGATCATATTGCTCTCTACAACTACCTGAAAAGACTGTAGTGAGGTGGGGATCAGCCTCTTCTCCCAGATAACTAGTGATAGGACAAGAGGTAATGACTTTAAGTTGTGTCAGGGGAGGTTCAGGTTGGATATCAGGAAAAACTTCTCAAAAGGAGTGGTGAAGTATTGTAACAGGCTGCCTAGGGAGGTGGTGGAGTGACCATCCCTGGAGGTTTACAAGAAAAGGGTAGATGTCGTGTTGAGTGACATGGTTTATGGTGATGGGTTGCCAGTTTGACTAGATGATCTTAGTGGTCATTTCAACCTTAATGATTCTATGATTCTATGCCATCTTGCAGAAATGTGTTGGTTTTTACTCTTCACTTTTCAGACAGCACGAACACTTTACAAAATATAAATGGCCTCTGTTTTTAGCAATGTTTCTTAAAAGTATACTTTAATTATGAAGGACCGGAAAAAAATCTGGTCATGTGAAGAATCAAGTTCTCAACTTCTTAAGGGACTTAGGTGACTGACTTACCAAAATGCTTCTGTTTGGAGTCATGGTACTTCTCAGTCTCCCTTGTTAGCTCTGAATCATATCTGCAAAGACAACCAACAGGCAGATTCTGGTTTGCATCTTATCAGTGATCCTAAAAGAAAGAAAATAATTTTGTTCAGAATTACTTTTATTCTCCATGCCTCCAGAAACATAACCACTGTAAAACTTCAGTAGTGACACAATTGAAAATTCCACTGAGCTATTGAAGATAACATTCCAACTCATCATAACTGATTCCATACAAGATGGAACTAAGAGAAGGCAATTTTAAGACAAGGTCTAATCTACAAGAGCTTCTTAACCATAACATTTAGAGCTCAGGTTATGTTCAGGCATAAGTCTGAATCTCACTTCAATGTCTCTTGTAACATGTGTTTTCAGTGACACACTGTTAAAAAAAAATCATTGCTTAAAAAACTGGAGAAATATCAATTCCCAGTTCCAGATTATCACTGTAACTATTTCAAATACTCTCCCTTATGGAAGAATACCACATTAGCACTTAAGAACGGCATAGCTCATGCACGTTCACACTGAACACTGATAAGATGGCTACAAGAAAAGCAAAAATCTTTAGTTTTTTTGTGGCTGAGTCAGGTGAGCATGTAACGCAGCAGCCCAAAGGGTCAAAATACTTACGCTGTGCAGTCTTAACTTGACACATTAAGTATCCAATCCACTATTTAATAAAATCAATGAAGAATCTGGATGAGTTGGTAACCAAATCATGAACTCTCTTCTCTCCAGAGCAACATTAGACTGTATATAAAGAAAAAAATATTCTGATCATCTCTGCAACAAGTATGCAATTTACACATTCTGGTTTTCACAAACCGTTTTCTCACTGCTAGAAGATTCAGGCACAAGTATCTGAAGTAAAGAAATCCCGTTGCATTCCATGCAAGAAATTAGCTGGTGGGAAAAAAACAACCTGCCTTCTACACTAGGTCTTGTTAACTAGGAATAATCCCAAACTCCCTTTCAGAACTGTTCAGAGGTTGTATCATAACTGCTCAGCGCATTTATTACATCACTGAGCTGCAAAATCCCATAGCAGAGACAAAAATGTTTGCTATGTATGTAATTACTCCAAACATTCAAGCAAAAATAAACCTGCCTCTATTAGAAAGTTGTTGTGAAGGTAATTTTAGTTTCAGGAAACTGGGACTACATTTGGTAAGTAAGGACACATTATAATAATGGTGTTTTCTATCATCTTCAGATCTGTAAAGGTGTTGGGAAAAACAAACCACAAATCTTGCTTCAAGGAATACCCAGTGCCAATATCTACAATGAAAAATATCTAACAGTCTTCTGTACAGATTAATTTCTGTTCAAATATAGTATCCTTCTTTTTGAGTGACTGAACTTTCCCTTTATACCGCTTTAGAATGTTATACAGAAATGCATTTTCTCATTCTTCCTGTGTGAGAGCTGTTGAAAAAAAAGAAAAAAAGGCTGCTGGCAGAAGCAGAGTGAAAATCAACAGTGAAAAAGCCTGCAAATGTCACTGGTAAAACATCTTTTAATTAAGAAACAAAGCACACCCATGATGGAATCTCATTTGTGTTTTACTACTTTTATAACTTTACAACTTTCCAATTTCAAACAGTGATATGTTTACTCTTTTGCTAAGGAAACACAGCTTTTTAACATATCATCAGCGAGTTCTGGTTGCTATGTTATTCATATATTCCTTCTATCTTTCCTAAGGTATGGCTCATTAAAAAACAATCAGGTGGGGCTTGCTATCTTAAAGGAAAATGTTTAACACTACACTAGCAAAATATAACTTCACTCATATTTCTTTTTCTCATGTTTCTGTGATTCTAAGGACATAAATGGTATTAATAAAATACTGTAAGTAGCAGCTCCTGTTGTTATTCACCAAAACACCTAGAAAAGAAATTTGATGCAGCTTACAATACATTCGAGTCATTCACAATTAGCCTAATTGTGCCTTTCAAGCCAAAGGGAGTATATCAGAATCCTAAGTTCTAAGATGCTATTCATTACATATTTTTTACTAAGTAAGTACCTTCTGCTGCAGGTACTAATAGGCAAAACATTTGTTATTCCTCAAAGCACTGCACTGAAAAAACATACATGAATTAAAAAAAATATTGTTCACACAATAAAGATATGTGTGAACTTAACTACATCTGTCTGCATTCAGACAGAGATCTTTATATTCCTTGCCTGGACTCTGGCAGTTGTCTATGAACAGTTCTCTCTGCAGGGTGCTTTGCTGTGATTTGATTTTTAAGGGAGAAGTGGTATTTAGTTTTGCTAATTACATTTTCCAGAAACTGCTTCTGACACATTCTTTCCCTCCTCAAAATCACTTTTATGATTATCTGTACAAATTGAGCTCCCAAGAATAGACCGTTTTTTAAACATGTAACATCAAGTTGAACAGACCAAAAGGAAATCCATTTTCTTTCCTTCATATATATATTTTCAAAAATTCTGTAAATCCATGTTCCGGCTATTGCTCTACTATATTTTATGAATAGTATTTTTGAAAGATAATGCAGAATAAAATAAACAACTTTCTAAATTATAAATAATAAAGTAAAAAAAGATAATCAATACTTAGCTTCCACCATCAAGCCTACCAACTCAAACTGCTCTGCTTCTATAAAGAAAGTGTTATGTCACTAGTACTGAGAATCCAGTGCGAGCCTAATCCTTCATACACAGAACATCTTGCCTTTTAACCAGACTCTCAAAGCCAGCTGTGTTCTGCTTATGTACCTCACGTGCCATGTGTCCTACAGGCTCTTAAGTACCACAACCCCTTGTTTTCCCTAGAAATGATGGTGAGAGTGTTCACACTGTATTTTGCATGCCTACAAACAACAAGCGCCCATTTCACAAATTAAAAAAGGTTTACTCCAATTGTAAACACAACCTACGCATTGTAATACTGCTAGGGATTTCCCTTTGCTTCACTCTATCAGGAGCTTTACTATATCGCTACACATTACAGCCAATGTACACTCATCTGTGCACATAAAAATACATGTTTTCCATGTTTATCCTCTGAAATACAACTTAGGAAAATGTTGTTGGTGACAGCCTGCTCTTTTGTCTGTGCATTACTAACAGAAGAACAACAACTCACAATGGATTTTAATCAGGAATTAAGAGGAGAAATATTTTGTTTATTTCCCTTTCTTCATATGCACAACTAAATCAGGTGTGTCTTCTAGGTATTCGTGCAGATAGACACTGTTTTCATGTAGATATAAATAATCACAGATTATCATCACAAGAAGAAGCTAGCAGGGAACAAACACATAAAAAGCCTTACTGCTTTTGTTTATTTATGCACTGTATTTCACAGCACTTTTTCCTATCCTAAGTCAACCAGTTAGACACTGCTGAAAGAAACCTTGCTCAACAGCAACAGGAAAAGAAAGCAAGCCTTGGAACTGTTTTCTCAAAGAAACTAAAAGCAAATTAGAACAGAGCACAATATTCAAACAATGTTATATTAGAAATGATATACCAGATTCTACCAGCTGGGGGAAAAATGGCAAGGTAAGCATATCCCTTTAGGTCTCCCATTTTGTTAATTCTTCACCAGCATATCTACCTACACAACACTTAAGCTGAATTCCAGTTTAGTATCTCCCTAGACTATCCCAGAGACATCCTATTTAAATATGTTCTCGTTTTCTTCATGTCATGTCATGTGTTTCTTCCCTGCGAGTGCAGTGTGTTGGCCTGAGAGGGTAATGCAAGTAACATTTAATATGCAACTGTACAGTGACAGTAGCATTTATCAACTCTGAATTCCACCGGCACTATTAATTCTCACAGAATATACCCATGTAACTGAGGCCACACACTCTGGGACTCTGAAACACTGCAAACCATTTTTAACACCAAGCAACACAGAAAGGGAGTGAAGTCAAGAGCAGTCAATCTGCACAAAGACCAGCTGACTAAAATGAGTCTGCATCCTGGTTCCAAGAGCTCCCCTTAGCATTTCCTCTCTCCCTGCTGAAAATACAGCATTTTGTAATCACAGAGGAGTAAGAAAAAAAAACTACTACCCATAAAACACACTGGAGTTTCAGTGGCATCTAACATTTCTGTTGTAATTTTTGCACTGAACATTCATTAATTCAACAGTAAAACAATGGAACAGTCATGGAGTATAAAAGAAAATATTTCGTTTTGATCTTCTCTGTATAATCAGTGTAAAAATAGTCCTCTGAGCAGACACACTGGGCACTAACTTCATCTAGCTCCAAGGACCTAGATTAAATACGTAAACTAAATGATCTATCAACCAACATGTATCACTAAATGCAGGTATAACTAAAAAAAACCAGAAACTGTGTTTAAAATTAGGGAAAATTCAGTTTACAAAAAGATCACCGTCTGCTTTTTACTAGCTAGTGGCACATGCTGCTTTAGTCTGAAATATTATTACATTTTCCAGAACATTGCACTGAGTTCAGCAGCTGCTTTATTATAAGCACTCTAACTCATTTCAGCACGTGTCACTGGAATAGCACGATACAAATCAAACTTGTATTCTCACTGTACTCCTTAAGTTCTCCTAAACTGCACTCCTGTCCCAAAAATGTACAATGCATGTGACAAATTCAACAAACTCTGCACTGTTCACCACTAACAGCACACAGGAATAACTTGAAAAGTTTACACATATAACAGAAGTTACACATATGAACGGGTTCTCCACATCTCAGAGAGGCTTACCCTGACCAGTTACCAAAAAGACACCACACCCTAGTCAAGAGAAAAATCTATGTCCTTGCAACAAGTGCATCTGTTGCCCAAATCTATTTTCTAATTCCACTGCCCAGAAAGACAAGCTGTGCTTGCCTACCTGCTGGTCTATATGTCAGCCTCCCAGCCTCTGTTCCTCTTGAAGGCCACAGATATCAATGCTCTGCCTAAGGCATGGCTGGTGGGAGATCTGCTGTCCTCAACCCATGATCAGTGGCCCAAGGAGGATGCATACAGAAATGAGCTATGGCAGGTGGTTCAGAGAACAAGTTCACACACGCCAGACAGAAATCCAGCCTGTCTAAAGACCTGGGAGAATCTCAGTATCCACTCCTCTTGTGGAATGTGTTCAGTAGGCACAAACTGAGGAATTTTCAAAACCACTCCTTTAAACAAAAGCCGATGGACTGGCATGCACCAGGTTCGGTGGCTTCATAGTCTCAGGTTGAACAGCTTACCTGAGCCCTGACAAGCAACCAAAAAGACATAAGAAAGCCCTTCCACAGTTGGATGCACGTTTTCTTCTGATAGTAACATGCTAGCTCCTGAATACCACAAGATAGATGAGCACCTGAAAACAGTTCTGCTATGTACGTTTTACACATTTTTATTTTAATTATCTGGGGAGAAAGAAGTTCAAGTGTACAAGTTAAAATTCATTAGACTTCTAAGTTTATTTATCTATGCAGAAAACGTTCAGCAACTGAAAAATAAGCAAAACATATGTTCAGTCATTGAAGTGACTAATACAAAGAGGGACTAATACAAAGACTAATACAAGACTAATACAAAGGAGGGAACATTTGTATTTTGTTTTAATATGCCATTTTAATATAATACTTTCTTTGGTATTTGAGAGTTCACTTAAATATTTTAACATTCTAAACTGTATCTTCTCTGAACTACATCATACTAACACTTATTTCCTCTACCATTTTCATTGAAACAGAAACCTAGTAAACAAACATTCAATTTCAGTATCTTAATGTAAAAACGGAGCTGTACCTTTGCCTTCGCTCTCTGTCCATCTCTGCTGTGCCCAGGACTATTTTCATTTGCCAATGATTCCTTAAGCTATAAATGCACAGTAAGAGACACAATTGGCTGCATGACTGAAATGGCCCTCCGGAAGGAGGATGCAAAATCTGAACTGTCACCTCCAACTTTGTTTCTCAGTGACACCAAGGCAGAGTTCCACAAATAGCTGGGAAGTTATATTAAGAGGCCGTGTGATGTCCTGCCAGGGTCTTTACTAGGCCTCCAAAGCACAAAGGTTATATACTATTTATTTATAGAGGAGGACGATACTGTACAAACCATATGCAGTTTTAGTAAGTTTCAGCTTCTAACCTAAACATTCTGTCATTTTGTGGAATAATGATTGTACATCACATTTTCAGAAATGGTATTAGAATACACCTGTGACTGAAAGGTGTCCTCTTTAGCTGATGTATGGTCTTGATTCAAGAAGAATTATGAGACACATACTTAAATCTCTCTTAATTTGGATATAGCTTACCTTCTGCTACGGTTTAAACCAAATTCACAGGAGATTTCTGTCTCTTTTATACAGTTAGACTGAGCAGCTCTGACATGAGGATTACCTCTTATTACGTGCTTGTACAATGCTTAGCACAGCCATATTGCTTTCCTCCAGACATACAACGACTTTCTCCTTTGCATTTGCACAGCACACTGAATGAAAGTCTAACCACCGTAAACGTACCCTTCTCAGTGGTAACAAATGTGACTTTATCAGAGTTGGTAAGATTTGAATCTCACCCTAGTCATGCCATCCAGTAAATGCAGCCTCTTGGTCAGATTACTTCTGTCTTGCCTCTGTTCTCCTTGGACAGAGTAGGAGAGTGCTGATATTTTCTAGACAGCTGTTGTGTGGCTTAATTATCTCCACAAAGAAAACAGAATTACTGCATATTATTGTTCAGTGACTTGAAATGCATGCAACGTCTGTCAATAATCTCAGCAAATCAATCAGTATTTTTATGTACATACAAACACTGGCTGTTCTCTAAAAACTAAACACCTTTTTCCCCATTTTCAGCTAAAGAAGGGTCTAAAGTAACTTTAAGTCATGCCATGAACCCTGCCTTCACATATAACCAGGCCGAAAAACTATACAGCATCTTGAGAACCTCTCTCCAGATGCTGTTTTTACTTGAACACTACCAATTTTCAAACTTTACAGAGCCTTTAACAAGACATCATAAGAAGCGCTGAATATCAGTCCCAAGAGTAAGAAAAACACTCCATTTTAACCTGCCTGAAGAAGAGCATACAGCTTCAAGAAGGGAAACTAACAGTCAGTTACGTAAATATTCTGGATTATGATACCCCTGTTGTATCTGTACAGACCTTGAGTACACATGAGACATAAGTGCTCACCAGAAGATCTATAAAGTCACAGGTTTTACAAGTTTGTCTTTGAGATTTTTGGCTTAGGATGCGTTTATTTTGATAATAAAGAGCATTCTGCCAATTCAGCTTAGAAATAAACTGAATTCCTACCTTATTTGAAAAAACACAGCTATTAGTGATCTTCCTTATTACACAAATCTGGTCATTGCTGGCCCATGTCAATACCATAATCACGCTTTTTGTGGTATCTTTTTACATCTTAATAGTTACTTTTTTGTTGATGATTTCCATCTTTCACTGCCAGCAATGTACTGTTTATGGCATTTTTTTACACCTTCTCTCTTACTTCTTTTTTCATGTCCATCTTTATGATGGCATTTTATTCCTTCTGAGGTGTTTCTTTTCCCTTTACTGCCTGCCTCTTTAAAAAATACTTCCAAAAAAAAAAAACACAGAAACTTGCATTGTTTAAAATACAGGATTAATACTGAGCATCCATCTTCACTTCCTGCACTGAAACATAGTTTTTGTGTTACCTAAGGAAATTTAGTTGCAGGCAGATTTTCCAGTGCTAAAATCTCACTGCTGATGTCAGATCATGAAGAGAGCTCAGCACCAACCAATTCTAGCTTCACTTCTTAGGTTCAGAAAGAGCCTACAGAGCAGACTATTCCTGAAAGTTCAGTCTTTTGTTCTATTGTCTAAATAGAATTTTAAAGTTCTTGACATTCTGGTCCTTATCTTTCAGTAGCCCTCTATGTCATGTGAAAATATATACAAAAAAAGTATTCTCCCAACCTTTATCTTTGCATAAAAGGAATTTAGGATAGTGATGAAATATTGAACTACTCATAGTTTGAGTGTCAAGCCAGAACTCTACTATGTCTCATTTAAGAGCACCACTGTTAAAAAACATAATGTCACACATTTTATTTACTTTAATAATTTACCAAAAAGAAGATTCTACATTTAAGTTAAGTTTCAGTGGACTAAAAATTGCAAAGTCTGTTTGCATTAAAAAACCTCAGAATGAAATCTAGTAAAGAGGAACTCCCTTGGGCAACCAAACTTAGCAGTCTCTCAATGAGTCTCTCAATACTTTTGTAAGTACGTCTCGCTGGTCATTTGGTTTTGCATGAGAAATCTTAGCAGTCTGAAAAACTGGATGTGTAAATAGTAATTTTAATACTTTGCTCTCTACACTGCTTTCCATTAGAGGCTCCTAATGTCTTTCACAAGCACAGCAAGGAGATATGCTTTTTATTTTACATGTTACAGAAGATGCTAAAAAGGGGCGACTGTCTCAGAACAAAGAGCAGCTCAGGCAGTCACAACTTTCTCATTTTCACCTCTGCACTATGCCCACTCTGAAGGACAGATGAACTTGCTCTGTCTTTTCATTCCATAACCCAAGAGCTTGTTGATGGACAGGCACTACAAAGAACTCTTAGTATATTATACAGGTTCTATTGTTTCACCCCAGAAAGCTTAAGAACAGACTAACCTTAAGTGTGGCTTGCGACTTTTGACAAGATCCTAACTCATCCACCAATGTGTCTGTAAAACACCTGCTCTACCAGGAAAGAAAGTATACCAACAGTCTCTTAGAAGGTGAAAATATTGACAACTTAACTGCCTTTTGGATCTTTGTCTCTTTAAGTACTATTTAAGAATATATTAACACATTCCAGAGAGAATGTGTCTCAATTTGTAACAGACTGATAACTCCTGTCCTTGCTATATTTTTTAAATGTCAGGGTTCGTGATGCACCTTTCCTCTTCAATTCCCACTTCTCACTCCTGGTCAGATCTCATTTGCTGGAGAGCTGGAAAATACTGCACTTAGTGATCTCAATAAGATTCCAGTTGTTTAGGAGGAAGGAATGAAGGAAATCTAACACATATCAAACGATAGAAAAGTTTGAAGTATATAGAGTTTATCAAGCAAGTAGGTAGATGTAATTTTAATATACACATTCCAGCACAATTACATTTTAGAAATACAAAATACCTCAAGAATAAAATGCAGACTTGGTAAACTACCCTAGCACATACTTAGTCTGAAACATGGTAATGGAGTTATATATGCTTATGTGCTTCCTTAAACTAGCACTTATATTATGAGATTTTCTACTGTTACCAAACATGACCATGCTTAGAACTGATATGGCAGCTAAGACATAAATTCCCTTGGAGTACAGACCTTTTAAGTTAGTAGTTATCTCATTTACAAGGCTACCCTTTTGTGGACTACTAAATTATGTTGACCTACCCCACTAAGCTAACATCTCCCCAGAATGACTCACATTTCAAAATAGAATCTCAATAATCCTTCAACAGCTCCGCTGTCAGATTCTATAATGCATTCTTTCATCTATAACAGGAGGAAGTTCCAAAACAAACAAACAGGCAGTGGTTCTTCATAACACGTGTGTTAAGCTGTGGGACTCTTACAGAATAATGTAGATGCTCAGAGTTTACAGGGCTCAGAGGAAGAGCGTACAAGTTTACAGAATAGAAATCCACTGTGGTTACTAAATACAAAGAAACTACGCCTGGCTGAGTACATCTCTAGGATGGTTGAACACGGCAGGATTATTCAGTAGAAATATGATACATAATTTCCTTGTTCTTACTCACTTCCTTAGGCATTCTGCTTTGGCTAGAGCTGAGGACAGGTGACAGTTGGAAGGGGGGACAGCCCACCTCTCTGCTGGATGAGTCCCGGGACTCAGCCCGTGGGCTCAGATCTTCCATCCCTTCCTCAGGAGATACTGTAATGTGAGTACGCTCTTTGCACGCTGCTGTGAGGAAACTGGAACAGGTCAACAAAATGTAAAATACTAAAGTTAATCATTCCTGTCTCAGCCTGTTGGCTGAATTTGAGCAAAAGATCTTTCAGCATTTTTTAGTTCTCTTACTTTCAGAAAAAGACTGCCATTATTTTTTCAGTTTCGCCCAAAACTAATTCCACATGCAGCTTTACAATAATGCGTTTTTATGAATTGAAAAGATATTTCCCTTTTATACTCAAAAAGAAAATTAAAACAAAAAGTTGATGGCATTCAAAAAAAATCAAAACTGCTTTGCTGAGCAGCAATATAGATGTCCTGTAATATTTTCAGTGAAGACATCGACCAAAAATGACTGAAGCTGTGAAGCTCACTCTTTCGTTTCTTTCAAATTCCAATCTATTCCTATCAGAACTGGATGCAAGAAGAAATTCAAGAAAAGTTTTCCTCACGCACCTGCCAGCTGACTCTGCAAATTTAGCAGAATAACAGATTTCTGTGCACTTCTCTGAACAGATCCTCCTAATCATTACTAACAGGGTATGAGAATAAAATTAGAACAGAGGTGGGGGGGACAGGAACCAAGGAATGCAGAAACTTGACATATCTGTACGTATCATTTAATACTATCAAGCAGCCAAGTATTTATTTACATTTTGTAGGTGGCAATTTTAAGATGCTGAATCTTGAAATGGATTATAATTGTGCCAACTGAAATTTCATTCAGAAAGACTTGGCAATCAATTCCACCACTTATCATCCATAAGAAATGCTTTGGCTGCGGCATAACACAAGTTACTTGGAAACACGGAAGCATGCTTTCAGCCTCTGGAACGGAAAGCAAATTTTAACACTTTAAGAAATCTACTGCATTGTTTAGATTGAAGGTAATAACTTTGCCTCCTCTCTTTATTCTAAGCAATGCAGTTTTTTTCCTTAAAATGCTGAAAATTGCCTTTCATTACCAGAATTGAAAGCATGTTTCTGTGGTTTTAGGTAGGTGGGATTACCATCAAGGTGCATAGATTCCCCATACTGCTTGAGGTTCAGGGTCATCCTCAGTGTTGTCTTTCTGTTGTTTTTTTTTGAAGTACGTTGAGAGAAAAATCAAGCCACTCTGAGGTTTGGAAGCTAGCCCATCTTTATATCATTTTTCATATTCATTTTCCTGTGGATTAAATCAATCCTCCCACTATCCATAAGAGACTACTGGGATCTTTCCTGTGAAACCCCTTCTTTTCCCCTAGTGTACCTTCCCGTGATGATCTCATTCTCCACTTATATATCTTCACATTCCATCTGTAGGCTGATAACTCATCAGTTTACCCCTTCTTTCATGTCTTGTCTCATTTCATCTCATCCCAGCTCATGTCTCCTCTCTGGTGTTTTGTTGTCAGCTATATTATAACTCAAGCTTAATTCACATCTTAAATTCTCTTCCTTCCGCACATAACACTTTATTATTTAATATATGATACTGAGGTCTAACTTCTACCCCGCAGAAAAAGGGCAAACAAAATCAATTTATATTTTTGAACATTAGCAAGAAAAACAAACTTTCAGATCACAAGTTCTGGAACTTGCAATGTGAAGGCAGTCAAGTAAGTAATTGTTAATTTTTATTTTCTTCTTCTTCCCCAGTGTCTTCATCATATTTGGATCTTACAGCTGATATTTAACTACCATTGCTATATAGTCTTCATTTGCTTTGCTCGAGCTTGGGCTGCATAATATGTGCAAAGATGTCATTTTGAAATCCAAACATCATCATCAACAGAAACCAGACATCACTGTCACCATTCAACACCGAATCAATTTCAAAATAATACTCCAGCACTTTTTGAAACCTTTGCATTGGTTACAAGATGTAGCAAATACGAATGAAGAAAACGACTTATATAATTAACTGGAATAATCTTGCATCATGTCCTATATTAATACTTTTTTACCAATACTTCCTACGCAATGCAGAATGTTTTGGAATGAGATGGACTAGGGCTTTAAGAGTGAAGTTTTCCACTCTAGAAAAGATCCACTTAAAATGTCATCGTCTTCTAGAAATACTGTGTTAATATACTGATTTCAAGTTATTCAGGTCCCAAAATCACAGAAAATTTGAGAAAGAGAACTACTCCTCTGTAAACTAAAATGAATTAAAATTTCTTGAATATAGCAATACTCGTGAGTAGTCTTATTATAACTTCAATTTATTCAGAAAATACCATATTGGGATACTGTTAGAAGTAGAAAAGTTTTGCCGTATTGTGCTAAATGATTGCAACCTGACATTCAAAGTCAAGTCTACCTTCCCCATGATTATGAGTTTGTCGAACTAAGTAAGGTCTGTAATTCACATCTAAAATACAGGATATTTGATTAGACCACCATTCTTTCCTCTATGGCTACAAAATCCTCTCTTAACTTCAGTTTATAGAATATTCTCAGATACTATTCCTCCTATCTGTTGTCAACAGAATTTGTATGAGGCTCATTTCTCCTGTCTTGGAGTGTGAATGCTTCTCAACGAAATGTGTAACAGAGTAGTTAAACACTTTAAAAGTTAAAATGATTTAGATAAAATTAATCTTTCTTGCAGGAAAATAATATCACTCTTGAAAGTTAAAGAGAAACATTCTCTAATTCTACATTACCGTCTTCTGACACCAGTATCCTGTTCTTACAGAGAAACTGTAGCTCCAAAACCAGACTGGGGGTGTTTCTGAAGGCCAGTGATCTGGCTCAAGTTTCAAAAACGCTTGTAAGAAAAGCAGGAGTTTTTATTGCTGTCATTACATTTTAGGATGATACTACTAGCAATTGCTTTCATTGGAAGACCAATGTCACAAAAAAACAGCCAGTAAAGACAAAACCGATAAATGAGAATGCTATACTATCGTTCACTGATCCCACATCTTACATCTGTACTAGGTGTAGCAAAATCAGGTGCTTCAGGATTTAATATCAATTCTGCATGCAAAGCATCTGAGGTTTACTCAGATGAAATAAACTGTAAAAAATCAAACCAGCAGTTTAATAGCAAAAATCAAAAGAGTACATCAATATACTGTCTACCAACACACTGCCAAAACCACTGGAATGCACACATAATAAAACATGAACTTGAATAAATATCTGAAAGCTGGTACAGTGTATAGTTGAGGAACTAAAAAACAGTATTTAGAGTGACTTTGTTATTTACTCCTATTTACTTTTCAGACAGTCACACACGGTATAACATTTAACAAGGGTGATTTTTCACATAATACTGACACAGCTGTCAATATACACCCTTTGGAGGTACCTCTGCTTCTGCAGGTGTTTCTTATTCTTTTTTTTTTTTTTCAGCTTAAAATATTTGATTATGAACAACAGTTTACAATGTTTGTTATAATCATTTAATTATCATAATAACGTAAGACTGTAATGATCATAATACTAAAACACTTTCTCAGAATGCATGTTGTATTGATAAATTCTGCGAACAATACTCTTACCTTTACGCCTGTTAGCAATCCCATTTGTTTCACTCAATTAATCAGTTATAAATAAATAAAAATATAAAAACAGTCAATATCACTACGCTATTACTGTAGTATAAAAATGTAATTACACGCTGTTAAGTCATTAGTTTGCCCAACTATAGCAGAGCTGTCATCACCTGCTCACAAGAAGCTTTGAAAAATAATCACACAGTCTTTCTCCTCGTTTCAATGAAGTACAGACTAAACAGACACCTGTACTACATTTCCCTTTACACCAGTAAAAGAAAGATCTATTTTCCTAAATCTGTAAATCTACAGCCTTGCTCTAAACTGTCCTTGCTATCCAACTAGAAAGTCCAGTTTCTACGGTGGAAGAACTGCAAAGGCCAAACTTTTTTTCAACTGTGTTCAAGATGTTTATCCTATTTAAATCTTAACAAATTCTTTGGAGCACACAAGACCTTCTGCCACCTCTGGGCACTCAAATAAGTTTCACCCTCATGGTAGCCTCACCTGTGTCTTGTTCAGATCCCACGATCTAATTCATTTCTCCTGAGATCACTGGGAGTATGACAGTGCCTTCTTCAGATGTTGCACGGGCCCCTTGGTAGAGCAGAGCCTTTCCACTTTGCTCCAGTGGAAGTCAGAACAGAACAAGCTTTATCCACAGCTCCTTAAATGGCTGTCAGCGCTCTGGGTAGCAATAGGGTAAAATCTGGCTTAGCTAACAGATGAGACAGAATATCCAGCAGACTAAATATGTATTGAACTTCAAGCTGCAACTCTAACACAGTACCTGTTCAATCACAGCTTCATCTGTTAATTGCAGCTTTAATGCTTCTTGTGACTTATTCATTTATTTTATATTGTTTTATCATCACCTTTTGTGAGCTAACACAAATATTTACCCTCAAGCCTCTAAGTGCATAAACTGCAGAGAATCTCACATCATGCAACAATTACTGGTATACATAATGAAATCACAAATACCTGAACACCTTGCAGATCAGTCTCTAGTGTCTTCTTGTTGTACATCTTGAGTTCTTTTTGCCAGACTACTACTTGGTCTTTTTCCTGGCAGCCTGAGACAGATACAGCATAACAGAAGAAGAAAAAGCTATCTGAGCACAAGTTTAGTCAGAAAATGCAGAATAAACACACCAAAAGCCAAAATATCATAAAATAAACATTTAAGTACTGTTACCCCCTACAGCCTGTTTTACTGATAAATATGACATATCATGCAGAGCGGATAAACAAGAAACAGTAAACAAGTCATGTCATTTCGTAGAAAATGATGGAAAATATTTCTACTGTTCCTTTAAGCAGTGGTTTTGAAGTTTTTGAACTGAACTGCACTCCAGACTACTGTCAGTGCTTGATGCATTGCCCGGTTTAGAGCTACTTTGCCACCATCTTTCTCATTTTGCCACCTCTTTCTCCTCATTTTCCCCCCCTTTTTCAGTTGAACCAGAAAAGCACATTAGCTTGAGTATAATGTCTCCTTTATCATATACAGACACCTCACTGCCTTGAGACTGCTGACCCAGAGTATACACACTAGAGCAAAATTAGTCTTGAAATCAAATGAAAACTTTCCCCCACTCAGGAACTGGGAGAGTCAGAAACCATTTGCTGCATGCTAAGACCAAATCATCTGCCACATATACCAGCATAAACTTGCTCTGAGTAGACTGCTCTGTCAGCTCATACAAGCAGAGAATTTGGTCGATGCATGTGTAACAATCTCTGTGACATATCTTTATCAGAGCGAACACCAGAGAGAACCCTTTTCTCTCCAGGACACTGAGAAGCTTTTTTTTTGTGAAAGCATCAGATCACTGATATTAACATAAAGATCAATCAGCACACACTCAAATATTGGAACTTCACATAGGTCTGGATGAGGATAACCTACACAGAGTTATTGCTGACATGCCCTACCCAATTTAAGATTCATATTCATCTGGAAAAATAGCAGTCCACGTGATCAGAGTTTTAAAATCCCTTATATCCTATCTATTACATATATATAATTAAAAAAAATACATATAGTGTAAACTGCAACTAGTAGCTGTGTATAATATTTAGTTTCTTATACCTTCAAAAGTTAGCAATCACTGAAGGCAAGTAGCCCCACCAACCAGACACTGCCAGGGGCCAGTGAGCATATGTATAACTCCCTACCACCTGCTACTGCTGCAGGCCTCTGCCTCTCCTTATCACCAGGTTTAGGTTGTAGATTGCAGACCAATGTCTGAGGTACTCAAAGGTCTCACAGCAGCATGCAGGTCTCATTCAAATCCAGTTCCAGTATGAGATGACGGATGTGTTAGATCTCAGTTTGAATCGCTTCCATCTGCTTAGTTTTGTCTTAATGGTAACATCAGAATCTGCACATTTTTCAGACGGGTTCCAAAATACACTTCTGATATAAGTATTGTTTCATTAATATTGGTAAGTTTTAATCTCTCATGAATAGTGCTGCAAACCTGAAATTTTCAAAACTTGGGGCTCTATGATTTTAGAAGATATGATTGTCTGTAACAACAATTCCTGAAGATTTCAGAGCCTTCTGAGGACTCCTGAGGCTGACCATCCAAAATCACTCACTATTTTCCAATCTGAAGCCTAGATACCTCGGTGAAAAGTTGTGGAGCAGACACTATTTGGAAGAGATCAGATGATTTACCCATCAGTGACATCCCACAGAGTTCAAAACCACATCCTTTCCTGGTAGCCAAATTCGGCCATTAGCAACAAGTACATAATCACAATAAAGTAAACTGTAGGGCTAGAGCAGTAAAGGATAGATAATGAAAACTCTCTGCACTGAGTAACTGCAGGGAGCCTAAACTGAAGATCTAATAATTGGTCTTATCTCTATCAAGGTGCAACAGAATAAGCTGAGAAGTGCAAGAATGTCTGACGAGGCCCTAGGGCTCTTTACAGCTTGCAGTGAAGCTTCATTATTGTGAAGAATTTTAAGGATCATCTCATGTGGAGAGAACAAGAGGAATTTCTTTTTCCTGCCATGCTGCTGATGTGGATATGCGCAAGGTGCACTTATGTAGATAAGACACGCTTCTCCCTTCATACAAGCCACAACAATGCTGAAGTTTCACTGTTGGGTTCTCCTTTACATGTCTTCTCAGGCATGTAAGTGGCAGGTGCATGAAGAATGGCCCCTGGTTGAGCTGAAGGTCTGCAGTCTTATGGTGCAGGAGTCCAAAGGAAAGCTCACTTCAGAGAACTCCTCCTTGAAGTTCCTACATTTTCATCTACTCTGACCAAGCCTAATTCAGGATGCATTAGTATATTCCTGCAAGTGTTCAGATTAAGATTGGTGCTTATAAAGATCACAACAGTAGCTAACACTTCACCTTCCAAACTGAAGGAAACACTTTGTACAGTGGTCCTTCCTTCCCTAAACTTTAACATAAACTCAATACTAGCAGGTAGGAATGCAGGCACGCACTTTGTGTCTTTCTGTGTACGATGCCTAAGTGTCTGAGTATCAGGTTTATGAAACTCTTCCTCCAAAACCAGAGCAGTTTCTCTCTGAAATAAGCAAATGATATGGTGCCATAACAAACAGAAGTCCATGATGCATCACTAATATCAAAAGATCCTTCTTTGTCTTCCAAAAGAGTTTCAGTGCACTTAGTTCACAAACAATTGTGCCCTGTTCTGACCCAGACCTTCATGAGACACTTTGTCTTTTAACGAAAATGGCAGGGAGACTGCAACAGAAGAAGCAGAGCAGTAAAATACTGGGACTTAAATTGGCCACAGCTGAGTAACAGCACAGTTTGCTTCTGGTGAGATACAGCCACCATGTCATCTGTTACCTACTCAAAGCATCAGTTCCTTCTGGGCAAGCTACAATCAAAGTATATGAAGACATTTAAGCAAGCAGGCTGTAGCTGCCTGAAACTACACTCCGCATGGCAACAGAGTGGAGATCACTTTGAGATGGCTGTACAGTATAAAGAACATGTCAACATCACATTTATGTTTTGCCTTACAATACCTCAGGCATGTCCAACCCACAGCCTGTGGGCCACACGTGGCCCAGCACAGCTCACAGTGTGGCCATGGCAGCAGCTCTTCCCCACCAAGCTGAATGTCAGGGCACTATGACCCCTGTGTGGGCTGAAACCAGGGCACCGGGTGCAGTGCAGAGCCAGCTCAGTTATGGCTAGTAAGTTGGTGCACTTTGATGAATTGGCTGAACACAGTCCCGCGAACAGCATAAAACAGGCAGCCACGCTTTCCATTTTGATAGAGAAATTTGAGAAGAGGTTTCAAGATTGCTGAAAAAATCATCCTTTTTTTTATCTGCGACTCCATTTTCATTCAACATAAATATAGTATTTATGAATTTTCAGTCAGAATATATAGAGTTGCAATCAAAAATTGGATCACGTCTCTTTACCAGACTTTCATAAGATCTCTCTTACCAGAGAGAAATATCCCTCACTTCACAGCCATGCCTTATTTGTGCCATCTCTTTGTGACGGTATGTATATTTCTGAACTACTGTTTTGGAGGATGAAGCACAGGAAAAGTAAAATCTCATAAAAAATCACTACTGAACACCTTGAGAACTAAGAATTGCAGCCACTGCCATTGAAAAAAACTGATACATTTGTTCCACAAAAACAAGGTCAAATATATCACCGGTTTTATCTTTTTATTGCTCTCTTTTTAAAATGTTTTAATAAAAACCATTAAAAAAATAAAATGTTTTGTTACTTTTTATATACATTAACTATATTATACATTTAATGAGAGCTGCTCTGAAAGTAATGTCTTCTCTTTTATTCTATTGGCCCACAACATCAGAGGTGGATGACAGTATTATGGCAGTGGAGGTTGAACCTTCCCACAAATATTTCATTATGTTTCGTTGCCATGTGACAGACGGCAGCAGAGGGGCAGTCTGACAAAATGGCACCTGACACAAAGGTGTGGAGACGAATTCCTCCATGCACAAGAAAATGGTACCCACTGACATTCATTGATGCTTCTTAAATATTTATGGAGACCAAACAGTGGATGTGAGCACACTGAGATAGGTGGGTAGTGCATTTCAGCAGTGACAACAGTGGGTCACCTCCACTAGCACAGATTTTTACAAGCGTGGCATGCAGGCTCTTGTTCATCACTGGCAAAAGTGCACAGCTAATCATGGTGACTATGCTGAAAAGTAGTGTTTCGTAGCTGAGAATTTGCTCAATCACACAGTTATTGTCCTCTTTGTATGTGTTGATGTTTCCATGGGAATTAATAGGCGGCATTACTTTTGGAGTAACCTAAGCATATCCTATGTACATACATACAATTCCACATACAATTCCTCTTCACTCAATGCAGCCCAGGAAAGGTAAAAGGTTGGATACTCATGCAGTATCTAGTTCAGAAAATAACAGCAAGCTTTATTTATGGGGATCGTATAACTCTACAGGTAAAATTTGCTTCGTTGTCCTTCTATTTTAGGGCATGGTCATTACTAGAATAGACAAGATTCAACTGCTTCTTCCTTCTCCCTCAATGTTTTGCTGAACAAGCAGGGCAAATGCTTTAGCACTGAGTCTCAACTGCAACATCCTGTGCAGCAATTAAGCTAGCTTTCCACAAACAGCAAATTCTTGTTTTACAGTCATCTCTCTTCAGTTATTTGGAGGAATAGGAATGTTTCACAAAATCCTTCATATAGCTGTCTTCAAACCAGCTACAGCATGGGTCTCTTGTGGAGTTAAAACATACTGACTGTAGGTGGGTCAAGTGCATGGTTATGCTACGTGATATTGCTTTCAAGTTTACTGATGCTCTCACTCAGTTCTGAGCCTTTTTTGTGTGTGTGTGTGTTTTCTGATAGAGACAGTGAGTTAGAGGAGATGCCAACAGGAGGTTTGGGTTACCTTACACCTTCTTTTCTCAAGCTGATGGCAGATTTTATCATTCTTACCTTGTGATTAAGTTTTATTAGTTGAGAGTATAGTCAAAGCTTTCAAGTCTAACTTAAATCACCCCAACATCAACTAACAAAGCAAAATCAGAGCTGCATTTACACAACCTGTAAGAAATTATTACCGGCAGGCCAAAACACACAGACAAACATGAATGTCTTAGTGTCGCGTTCTGTAAAAACCCAGCCTCTAGCACAAACCTAGTAGCTTTCAAAACCCAGCAGTACCACTTTCATTGATCCTGGATGAGGAAATCCACATGGAATAACATTTAAATTGAAAATCTGACCCATAAAGTGACTGACTCCATAGATCTGCTCTCTGCCAAATGCAACTTGTCCAAGTCTGCCATCATTCGTCCCATCTGTCCATCCAGTTACACCGTACCAAAAGCTCTGTGCCAATAAACCACAGAGGAGCTTGCTCCAGGAAGAACTCCAGTGCAGCATGCAGAGAGGGCAGATGGGGTTTGCAGCATGCCACAGCACGACCATCCTGAGTAACCTGTAATGTACGGAACAGACCTAAGTGTAGCCAGTGGTCTTCAATCCGTAAAGGAGACTAATGGCACTATCCTGCTTCACACAGCTCTTTAAGTCCTTGACATGAGGAAGGCTGTGAAAAACTCACATGCTACAGGAACAACAATCAGAAGCCACGGGCAGTCTTTATTTCTGCTGAATGCAAATACCATTATCACTTGGAAAAGCCAAACTTATCGTTTAGAACCTGACCAAAGGATTAAGACCTGAATGGAGATCTGCAAGTTAGATGCATCCAATAGGCACATCTAGTTCAATGAGCCTGTTTGCATGAAATCCATGTTGCTATCTTTATTTCCATGCTTGAGATGGCCACAGAGAAAACAAGCTAGCAAAAATCACTCAAAAAATCTTAGCCACGTAAAATGCCTATGCTGCTCTGGCATGTTCCATCTAAGAAATTAGTTCACAATGTTTTGCCTTGAAGGTTACATTTATTACTCACAAGTACAGAAAACAGGATTAAGGACAAAACATCTGTATTCTACATCCAGCAGACTAAGGCATGGAATAAGAATGTTCATTCTGTCCTAAGCGTAAAAGACTGTCCAAAGTAAATAAATAATCTGTAAAATGTTATGCAAAGGATATTTTTCAGTTAAACATTTCTCTCTTAATCCTTTAAGGACTAGAATATCATTAGTCTAATTCAAGACTACGTGCTTTACTTCCTTATTCCCCCTCAGAACAAGGCCCTACCAATCAGTGTGCATTCGTTTTGCAAATCAGCCTTTGCGAGTGGCTTGCTTTCCTCTGCAGCTGTACACTAGCTTCACCGCAGAGCTGAAATCAGCTGCTTTAATATTTGCCACTAAAACATAGAATGTCAATCACTTGCACTACTCACGAGAATTAGCACGACAGAAGTCTAATTAGAAACTAAACACTGTATTATCTGCAGTGATTTGGAGATGGAGTAAACTGATGCATGTTTTAGGAACCTTTCTTGCTGCACAGTAGTTCATGATAACACCCACCTCACAGCTCATTAGCAAATCAAAATATTATACTGTATAAACACTACTTTGCTCTTTTACATTTTACAGAAGCCCCGGGTCTCAGAAGCTGCCATTACAGTGTATGTGTGATTTAGCTCTATTGGAACATTACAGGAAATGGAAAGCAGCCCTTACTGTCCAAAAACAGCAAAATGGCAGCCAATATTCTGTATACTTTGGTTCTCTCTCTATAGAAATAGTCCCAGCCAGCCTCAAGACATTTTATACTGAAATACATATTGGCAGAACACAAAGAAACTATATACTGTATGACGCCGTACATGAATTCTCAGTACTTCTGCACTGGGTTTATTTCTTTCTCTTGTTCTTTTGTGCAGAAAACAATGTAACTCACTATAAATCTAGAGAACACTAACACAAGCTTCAAGTAAAAATCCAAAAGCAAGGAGGAAGAAACCCAGCAAAGAACTGTAGTCAAAGATGCAAATGTTTAATAGCAAAAAAAAAAAAAAAAAAAAGACACGAAAGGATACACAGCTGTTTTTCTGCATGGTTTCTCAAAATGGGAATTGGAGAGCACAAATGTAGACCATGTTCTCACTTGTAGTTGAGATAAACATTTACAAGCCATTCATTTTAAACAGGAAGACATAACATCAGGACACGACCTTTAATTTCACCGAGACTGCGAAGGCAAACAACCACAGCTCTACTGCAATGCAGTTAACATCCAGGAAGAGATGCGTAGTATTCCCTGCTTTGTTATTACAGGTGTACTTGATTTTACATTCAACGAGGAAGGTGCAATTTTATGGCTGTGTGGAAAAATCTTTAAAATGCTTGCGGGTGGATGTCTAATGATGCCAGACTGGTGTTGTAAAACATAATACAAAGATAAAGTATTGAACAAATTGTCTATGTGCCAATGAACAAGCATCTAGGTAAATAATCCTAAACCGTACATGCATACATTTGGTGTCATTACATTGTTATTACAGACGTGTACCTCTCTTTTGTCGGTTTAAAAGAGTGCAATTCTGATGCTTTATGATTAGCCTTCTAGCTGGAAGCTGATAGAACTTGAAAGATATTAACAAAAGATAGCGGAAGATTAATTTACAAAGAAAACATGCACATTTTGAAAAGCCATAATCTACTTGTAGCTTAAAAGATGAAACAAATTTCTAGTTTGCGTAACATTTCCTACATTAAAAAAATCTATGCAGACTTTTTTATTTTTAATGTAGGAAATAAATATAGAAGACATCTCTTCATGTTAATGAACAAGTATGTATTTACGGCATTTTCTTATAAAAAAGAAAGGAGGCAAAAAGCTACAAGGTGGTGAGTTTGGACTCTTGTACCCCAACTTATCAGTGAGACTTCTAGGAAAGGCTGAACTGATTTGAAACCTTACGAAAGCATGTTGTCAATGTCTTCAGCTCAGTTCTCCAACACTGGTGTTTTCAAAACTACTAGTCATTTCTAAACCTTGGATCACAATCTTTAAGGACCTTAAATAGAACCTCTGATTTAGCTTACTTTTACTTTTTATCAGGAGAGAAATGAGGATCCCCTCAAGACCTTTATTTCACGCTTCAAACATTTAGTTCCACCCCAGATTGCAAGAGAGCACCAAAGCTTTGGAACATGCAATTGCAAAAGCTTGAGAATTCTTTTTAAAGAAGTACTACACCCAAAGATGACTTAGACATATGAACTAACCATACCGATCAAAAAAGGACTTTTGCAATATTTAATAACCTGGTAAAATGCTAATGTTTTGAAAAATAAATATTATTCATTTAAAAGAAAATACATTATTTTCTGAGAGAAAAATATACAGAACTATTTGAGGTTCTAGAATTTTCAGACAGGCCAATAGTATGAAAAATCACTTTTACCTGAAAGTTTTTCCCATTCTAATAGACTACTGACATTTATTTTTCCTCAATAAATCAACGTTACCTGTAATTCTAACAAGTATTCTGAATGCTGAAAATGAGACTGACTGAAACTCCAGGTTCGACAACCAACACCAACTCAATGAAAATCAAAATTAGCTAGATAAAATGCATACAGCCTTCCTGCACGTGATTTCTGAGTTCATTGCAGACTGCAAAGATGTCTAGGAACAGTATTTTACATTTCTACAGTTTTCCGCTTAAAATTGTCAGTGTACTCGAAACACATGACTGAGATCTTTCAGAAGCTAGCAGTGGTGGTGTGTGGTGGTGAAACCAAGGCATGGAGAGACATGCAGGAAGCCTATAGAAGAGCTGGGAGCTGCTCAGTCCCACTTGTTTAACCACGAGATCAGCTTCCCTATTTGAAGACAAGCATGGGAGGTATGACAGAAACATCTTCTGCCTCACCGCTTGGAAAGAAAACTGTTTGAAATCCTATGACGAGAAGAACACATCCAGCTGTTACTGGGTTTCATTAACCATCTAACACTTGACAAGGCGGTTAGGTGGTTAAGGATTAAGAACATGTTACGGAGTACCTGGACCACAACTCATTGAAAGCTCGGGTTCAGGCTTCTAATTCCAAGTAAGACTCAGTTTTACACAATTCCAGGCAGGCACAGGAATTATCTAAATGCTTTTGTTAAATTGCCATTGACTCCCAACTGAGAGTCTGAGATAACTGAAATTACCAAGCCTGATATATGCCAGAATCACAGAAGAGTTGAGGTTGGGTTGGATGAGGCCCTTGGAGTTCATGTAGTCCAACACCACATTGCTCTGACCCAGGTCTATTAAGGGACAAAACTAAACAAAAGAATCTCAATTTAAAGCAACACTTTAGTGCTGGAAATCTAACTGTAACTAATCACAGCGCATATAGCTGACATTTATTTATGATTACAAATTCAGGAAAAGGGAGGAAAAAATGATTTTGGGAAACACACAAGTCACTGAACTTGTCTAACTCCAGTTAGGATGGTCCTGGATGGCATTTTTAATCTCAGTAATGCTACTTACATGCCCGATTTTGCTGTAAAATTCTAATGTTGTTCTCATTTCATGGAATTTACAATTCTTGGTTAGTATTTTTATTTTCATATGAGATTCACCTTTTTATTATATTCAGATGAAAAATACCAAACTTGAGGTGAGTTAGTCTTATGAATGGGTTGGAAACATTTAATAAGGTGGTGGGGCAGGGGTTTGCTTTTTGCAGAAAAAACAGTACAGTCCATATGCACTATGCACAAAGCACTAGGTCTCACTACAACGTGTATAATGACACATGTTCCTCTTTTTGTTCTAAGACTGCTTTCAGGTTATAAACACTACGAGCTGTTTTTTTTTTTCCTGAAAATTAATTGCTATGAATCCAGGCCATTGCGGTCAAGTGAAAAGCAGCACAGTACAAGACTGAAAAATGAGAATATCAGTGGAGCTTTGAAATGCTTTATTAAACTCAATGTCTTAACAAATATGGCATAAAAACACAACATATATATGTATGTTTTAGATAGTTCTGTATTTCTGGTAGTAAACTACGGTTATTGCAAGAAGAACATTAATTTGTCCAAACCAAACCAAATAAAGGCCAGCATTTGGAAATCAGATTTGTGTGGGTGGACTGTTTTTGCACCCCTGTGGATTCAGTGGCATGATCAAAGATTAGGAAAGCCAGAAATAAACTCAATCTGAATACTGCTGAAGTAAAAGCACCTGGCATTTCCAGTACGAGGAAGGGTCTGTTTTCACTGACACCCTCCCACCCAAATGCTTGATGAGCAGAATACTTTCAAACCTGTAGAAAAAATAAATCATATTCTTCTCCCATCCTTCCCACACCAGCCAATTCCTACTGCATCTATTTCTTTGAGTTATGAGTTAGTGCTAAGGGAACAACAAAGCTGGCACCTTGAGCTTCACCTTTTCTTATTATTCTAATTAAAATTAGTTGAGCTTAACCTCCTTCCCTCAAGCTATGTATCTAGACCCGATTTTTTTTTCAGCTTTTCCAAGAGACAAACTGTTTATTTTAATTTCAGTTGTTCTGAAAGTAATCAGAGAGTAACTACACCCATTACGAGTAATGACAGCAAAGGGAAGAGGCAGATCTACTGGCTCCTACTGAGGAAATTGTTGACAGCTGTCACATACCAAGTCACTTGATGTTGACAACCGGACATGAACTAACCACAGACAGTTCTACGTTTGGTCAAAATTACTGAGAATGCTGTGACAAGTCAGGTTCAAGCAGCTGAAGAGAGTTGCTCCACTTGCCCAAGAGATCACACTGCTGTGTAATACCATGACAATAATCAAAATTTGTTACATATACATTTGGGAATCAAGACATAAATTGTCCCCAGAACACAGCTCCCACTCATATGGGTAAGAGGCTAAACTCTATGGTCAACATTATGGACAGAAACAGCCTAAATGATGTCCCCCAGTTCCCTTAATTTCTGGGAGAAATTCAAAGCTAACCAACAATTCAGCTGATTTCCATGGAAACAAGATTTCAACTCATGAATCAAAAATCGCATGAGGGCCAAAAATGACACACAGATTCCAAAACCATTTTTCCACACTACAATTCTCTAAATAAAAGGTTAATAGTTAACCAGAATAGGGATAATAAATTCACTAGGGCCTTTTTTTCCACCACCTACACCACCCTTCTGTTCGGTGCAGTACATAACTACCTTATATACACACAATTACATTCTTTGAAGGTTTCATTAAATGCTTAAATAAAGACACTTACATATTTTTTAATCCTTTAATAATTTAAAGAGCAGAAAGTGTCCACGTGGGGAAGAGACACAGTGGTTCAGTTCTGCATCTCACCACAAGTCACCTCTGGATCTGGATATAAAACACCGGTATTTTACAGGAACAGTTAAATACGCTTTTATTTTGTTTCCCAGTAGAAACACAATAAGGGCATTCTCAGATTCAGAATTATCACTTCTCTTGAATACCTGCAAATAATAAATTATGATCCCTCTTGAACACGTTTGTAGTAGCTGATTTCTCTAAACAAACATGGGTCACTGTTATACTTTCATCTTAGTATTAACAGGCTCTTGTAATAAATACTTGCAGTAATATTTAACGTTGGCAGAGACAAAATTGTGCAATAATTAGATTATTTTGTAATTTTCAGTATTTCAGTGAAGGAGATTTTATGAGCAATCCTCTTTCACTTTACATCATTTCTCATAATCCATACAATAAAACCAGATCTGCAAATAGCCATTCAGACCCAAGTATACAGAACAACATGTGGTATTCCACGTAATACCAAAACCGACTGATTTCTTGACATCTTGCTATCTGTGAAGAACTTTTTCAGGTCACATACGTTTGGAGAAATTTTACAACCTCTAAAAAGACTGTGTAGCATTACGGACCTGACACAGCTCAGATTTTAAATGCGTGGGGAAAAAACTATCAGTTTTGAAACTTTGCAGCTCTTAAAACAAACTAATTCATTTCCAAATAGAAGAGTAACAAATAGCTTCTATACGCATGAAGACGGATGAATGAATTGAAATGATTTAAATGAAATTAAAGGGAGTTTGACAGAAATTCAATCTGGAACATAGCTGGTGTTTTGTTCATTTGTTTCTTTTCTTCCAAGTATCTTTATTATTTGGTTCAGATCTTTAAGATGGCTGAGTATCTTTCCATTAAACTTATAGTTTTATGCAAAATTTTCCTTTTGAATAAACCACACGTATTGCAGCTATATAATGAAACCTAGCAGAATACTTTACAAACACATGTTTGTTCTGCTACAGTTTTATTCTCTCTACATATTCCTAGGTTAAAAAAACAAACACCCTTTGAAGCATCTACCCAAAATGAAACTATAAAACTGCAATGCTATATCCAACTCCTTAACTCGGTCAATCAGAGTTTCCTAAAGACATCTTCTAAAGAAGCTCAGGCATTTTGTTTCACTGCACCTTTAACTGATGTAATTATATTTAATTCCTGTTAACAGGCAAGGCTTTTAGCTGTACCTTTCTCAGACTTTTTAAAACTTGTTTTTCTATCCTACTGGAGCAGAGAGCTATGGGATTACTAACTTTCAGTGGTCCTTTTGTAGACTGAGGTGGTTTAATTGTGCCTGTTCACCCAAGAAGACAATTCCAATTCTCATAGCTCAAGAGAGAGAACAAACAAAAGCTTCGTTACCCTTCTACATCAGCCAGAAGCACATATGCTCAGAAAGGTAACTTGACTGCAAACATCAGCTGCTGTACCAAAAATTTACAGGCACAACATAAAATAATTCAGGAAACTTGAGACCCAAATCTGCTCAAAGATTTAAGGAAAAGAAAGTGTGTGCATTTAGAGCTAAACTCAAATCCATTGCTTGACTCAATAATAACCCAAAGAAAGTGTGGCACACAGTATATTAAGTTAATAAAAAAAAAACAAACAGATGTACAGCTACTAAATCTGAAAATTCAAACCTTAAGTTTCTCATTATAAAAGCCACAAGTGACTTTCTAAGCAGAACTACCCAAACCACTGTGCTGTGTCCCTTGAGACAATCATTTTTCCTTCTCATCTTCCTTGCTCCTTTTGTAATGAGGTATGAAAGTTTAGTTGTCTGGGGCCCAACTATTTTCAGGTAGCTTTGAGCACTCACCTGTCAAGGGATGAGATGACCATATGTGATGAAAGGACAAGGTTAATTCACAATTTCTGGTTGCTGTTAGCGTTTCATATACCACACGATGAGTAACAACATGAGAGGCCTCTATTCTTCTAAGATATAATTGGCTTTTCTTTAGAGAAAGGCGCACAGAAATACAACAAATAGGGGTAACATTCAGGTCATGCTCAAACAGATTAACTTCCTCAGCCTCTTTCAAACATTATCTTCCTACTTGTCCTCCTCTGGGAGTTGCAGGCAGGTCATCACAACTTCTCTTCTGACAGCTGCTGCTCTGCCCTTCAGGCAAGCACTTGGTGACCAGCCAGGCCAGGGGTTGCTATCCCAAAGACACCTACAGACTGGCCTTTGCTGCCAGCCCACCTATTCCAGTTTGGTTTCATACACTCCAAGCTCTAAAACCGTCACCTGCATCCTGTTATGCTGAAACAGAACTAGCTTGCACCATGCCAAAGACCCACTGAAACGCTTGTTGGCTTCACTCTGACCTCATCATATCTGACCAAGGCTGGAAGCCCATGAGCTATCAACTGTCCCCACACTGCACTCCTGCTGCTCCCTATTGAGTTACACTTTTGAATGCATTCCTACCAACCCCATCGCTCACTGTCCTCATTTCACTGTGGCCTCACCACACTGTGTTGGCAGCACTGCTGTCTCTGTGCTGCCACCACCCTCTGAGATGCTGCTGATTGAGCAAATGCAGTTGTTGCAATCAGTAGCTGAAAAAATACCTGTTGGCCTGCCCTTTCTGAAGTGGACACATGCTACGAGATGTTGAATGTACTCAAGTCCTGCTGCACATTTTGTCCCGTATCATGGCAATCTCTCTGTAGCTGTACATATACCTGCTTTTTCAGAAGAAAAGCTGCATGCAGTACTGAGCCCTGAGTAGCAATGATCTGCATGCTTCTTCCAGTACGTGTTCAGTACCAGTGCACTATCACAGCAGCATCTCTTGCCCTTCCGTCTCTGCCAGGTTTCCTGGATTAACTGAGACCACAGCCTGTGCATTGCATAAGTGGCTATCATTGTTTCACTCCCTTCCCTGGACATTTCAGCTGCTCTTCTTGTTCTTTGCTCCATTCCTCCACAGTTAGATGTCTTTTTCTCAGCAAGTCCTCCTATAAACTGGAATCACATGTCCCACAAATGATCCTGTCCCTAATTAGGAAATCTTTTATGTCGCTAAAGCTACATGTGCATGCCAGAATTCTCAGCTCCACGATGCAAGCATCTATCCTCTTCTCTGCTTTTTGCTTCTGGGATTTAGAGAAAAGTATCCCTCTGCTACTTTGGCTGTATATTTTCCTCAAATATTTTTCTCAGCTGTCTCAGCTGTTTGCATATTTGCTCCTGGCAATTTTATTTCACTTTCATTTTGTCCTGTGAAAATGTAAAACAGCTGTATCTTCATTTTGCCACTTCTATTCCCATTGCCATGTTCACACACAACAATAATTCTTCATATACACATGAAATCTTCATGGCTTGCAAGTCTAGTATTTCCAGCTGTCCAGTTCCCCACAGGGGATTAATGTGCCCATTTCTAGGTGCCTATAATCAGATTGCGGGTCTCTCTTAGCCTGTCTGATGCTAACCATCTTTCCATGCACAGTATGCTAGGTATATAACACAGGAGGATTTCGCATTTTTGAAGCCTACCTCTAAAGATCTCAAAATGCTCATGTTAGTACATATAGTATGTGGATACACTAATGAGACACAGTGAGAATTAAAAAAAATCTACTTTTTCTAACTGGCAAACCATGCTCCTCTTCCCAAATTGCAGTTGGGTTGCCACAGCCAGTGACAGGAGGTCACTCTGACAAGCGTGACAAACACCTCCAAATCTTCTAAAGTCTCCCTCACCTCCCTAAGTAAATTATTACATCTCTTTTTCTACATTTGCAGTGCCTAACAAATCACCTAGCAGAATGATTTCCTCTTCTGCAGCAGCACAGCTTCTCAACTCTGCAGCAGGCATCTACCCATTAATTCATGCCTCTAAGAGCTTCTCAGCTCCATAAACAGGAGGATTATGTTTTAATCAAGTCTGTAAGCTCTGAAAAATAGTCAGAAGCTCTGCTCTGGGAAGATGCTGAAAATCTGTCCCTCCTGCCGTGCTGAGGTGCTCCACAAGTGCCGAATGCATCAATTCCTTCTCCTGCTGAGCAGCTCTGCTGAGCCACTGCCCAAGGCTGCACTCACGGGGCATGGCCTCATAGTGCTCCTGGACTCTGATTTCACACCTGGAGGTGACCATTAGCATCTCCTAACACCAAGCACTTCCAAACAGGTCACATGTAATAGCCCCCCAGTAGGAGGAACAGCGGACAACAAATATAGCATTCTCAGGTCACCAACAATGCTACATTTCCAAGAAGCAAAAGCACTGCTTAATGTTCTTCAGAGAGTAAATGAAAATACTGCAAACAAAGATGCAAGAATGGAAATTGTTTTGAGAAGTCACTGTATGCTTAATTTCACTTAGCCACTATTGCTGAGCCATAATGCCAAAAACACCTCACATCCAACTGGTCTGTTCTCAGAATCGCAGTTCTGGATTCAGTCCTCCAGTGCCTCTCCTGGAAGCATAAGTGACAGCTGATTTTAAGGGCTAAGATTTGAGACTGATGCAGGCCTTTCCTTCTGGAAATGCAATCTGAAGGCTCAAAATAGTTGCTGCTAAAAATACAATAATAGAAGGGTTCCGGTCTTGCGCTATAATGAACTGCAGGCTCAATTGTCTGAAGGAATAAAATTACATTGATGAGATGGGATCAAAGGCAAACTAAAAATCAGAAATTTCCTCTTGAGGGAAAAAAATTTAGGAGGGTCACGCTTTTTCAAGCAATCCCTACTGCAGTTAAAAGGCAGAGAGAGCTTGTAGTCAGACTTATTTCATTATCAAAACAACAAAAGAAGTGGGTACACAAAAACCCCAGTGTCAGAAAACACTCAAAGAAAGACAAATACAGCAGTTCTTATTACCAAGCAGAACGTGCAACCGATATTTCTTTGTTTTAGAAATTAACTGCAACGCAGACAACAGAATGGCATTAGTAACAGCTCAAACCATCTATCATCCCTAGCCAGTACATGTCCTGTAAAACTTCAGAGGTGCCGCCACTTTTTATTCCTTGCCAACATACACATTTGTCACAACTGCCGGGATGCCAACCATTTAATGGCAGAAGGCAAACAGCAAGAATTTTAAATCCAGTCAATACTGAAAACAACTTATGTCAGTTCCAGTACCTCATTCTAGAGCTTCAGAATAAGATATCACACAGTTGTTACAATTAAATATAACAAATGTAGAACTGCTTAATCCTTCATGCCTTTATTTATAAATAAAACTGTTTATTCTGGGCAGTTTTCTGAATGTGAATTTTGTGGACACAATTTCATCATCCAAGAACACTCACCTCAAAAGAAGTGAAATTAAAAAAAAGAAGCACAAAAGACAGGAAATTCCCTGATCCCAGGTTGTTCAAAACCAGTTTTATAGCTGTACTTTCTGATTATGTCATCCACCATAGCAGACTTACTAGCAATTTGTGGAGCTCTTTTATACACGGCACTGATGGATTTTATTTCCAGGTGCTAAACCATATCTAAAAATGGGAAAAGGACACACTACACCTCCTTTGTACTAGTATCCTATCACCTGCATTTGAAGTCAGAGCAGTAGCGGCCACATGAATCAATGAATTTAGAGCAGCCTGCACATCTATGACCATAGCAGTTCCACATTTACATTAGCAATAACACGCCCTTAAATTTGCTTTTCATCGATGTTGTATATTCTAGTCTTGACATAACAGAAGCAATTCTTGCCCATTAAAAGTGAATTCATTAAAAATACATACACGAAGCATATCCTCAGCATCACGTGTCTAGGTCTAATCAAAGAAAACCAGCTATCATCTGCAAAAAGGCTCTGAGACCTTCAAGATACCATCTTCTCTTTGTCTCCTATCAATCTCAAGAACTGCTACAATCCTCTGTAAGTCACATCAAGCTGGAACAGAACAAAGTCCTCAAAACAAAAGACAAGACTGACAACGACTTCAACAGTTAAGAGCCCTAAAGTTGGTTTCTTAAAAGCAGACCTATACTGTCCCTCTCCTCAGGCCGCCAGAAGAGAGCATACCTTTGACCTTACTAAAGGTCAAAAGTAAAGAAAAATAGTGAAGGCTCTTTTGGGTGGTTCTTATGAGCCAGACTGTCTGAAGCATGCACCAATGCTAAGCACCGACTTAGGAACTATAGCTTTGCTCCTGTTTACAGTCCATCGTCCAGAACAGGCTTTTGAGGTAGGTGGGAAAAAGCACCTCACTTCCTACATAGAAATTATATCTAGTGTTTTAAATATAGCAACTATACACTTATGTTATTTTCATCTGTCTCAGGTTCCTCTTTAGATAGCTATGTAGCTTCCAGTGATGAGAATTCATATATGCTAATCATTGTTTAATAATTCAGATTCATTAAATACTAATAGAAACAAATTATTGGAAGTACTGAAGTTATTGAGAGACTGAAAATGCATGGTATCCTGTTTGATAGTCTGTAAAATTTTAAGATTAAAGGAAAATAAAAGCAAGAATATGACATCTACCAAAATACTTCAAAGTATTTTCACTTGAACTTTTACTTTGAAGCCTTTTTACTCTTCTCCAAGCTACCTAGCAAATTTAATCACCTTCTTACTCTACTCCTTGCAATCTCCTTTTGTCCCTCACATTTTCAAATTTTTTTTTATTATTATTCTTTTTTAACTTAGCTATAGTTCAGCCACTCTATCTTACAGGTCTTTCTTTTGGCGTAACATCCAGGAAAAATAGCTACATACTGAGGACCATGGCTGTATTTATTTCAGGCAGCAGCCTTTACCCTCTGCTGGTTTGAGCATCTAAGTACATCTTGCCCCATGGGCCAGAAACTGAGAAATAAGTCAACTTAATAATAAGTCAACTTAATTTGAATCTGCATTTGCATCTGTTCTTAAAATGTCTCATTCCTCACTTTGCAACAGGTAAGACAAGACCAGACTGACTGACATCACTTACTACTTTTACCTAGAGCAGTGCAGCATGAGCAGTGCTGCTGTCAGTGAATCTCACCTACCGAGGAAACCTGAAGCATGGAGAACAATTTCTCCTCCCTCAGAGTATCCAGAGTAAGTGCATTTGAAGGAAGTTTACCGGGCATTGAAAGACTTCTGAGTTATATTCCAAAAAAAACCTGAAAACCAAAAGAATGAGAAAATGACAAGAGCACTGAATGTCAGAACGTTAACAGAAGGTACAGCAGTTAGCTTTCAGAATGAATCTAGATTATTACCAAGGAGATTGTGATACAAAATAACCACTAGAAGAGAGAAAGTACTACTGTACTGCTCAACAGGGTAGCATTTCTTGTCACAATTACAGATGGTTTGTCTGTAAATTTATTTTAATTATTTGTGGCAATATCATCGGGCATTACCTTGTCTTAGCGTTAGCAGCATTTCTTTCACAGAGGATGAACATTAACTTGCAGAGACTTTGACCTTAACAAGACGTCATGCCATTAGAATCCTCGGATTAGATCACTCTGTTATAAACATATAATGCCAGAGTTTTAAAAGACTGCAATTCAGTTTCTGATCTTCCAGTTTAGCCGGAGGCTTAGTTCTTGGGAGACAAAGGTATTCTTACTAGACTTATACACGTTACAGATAGCAAAAATACCTATTTTCTCAGTAACAACAAACCTCTTAACTGGACTGATTTTCCTCTCAATTTTTTTTATAATCAGATCATAAAGTAAATTATTTATGTTTTAAACTCAGTGTAAAATATAGGGGGACACAAATCTCAGCTGTTTTAACATCACTGGCACGTAATTCAAGACAGAAATCAAAGATGGAAACCATCAAACTGGTAACATTCCAACAATGGAATTACTACTCTATCCAATTATTTTCAAGCCTTGAAAATACCCGCCTGGACGTCTCCCTGTGCGACCTGGTCTAGGGAGCCTGCTTTGGCAGAGGGGTTGGACTTGATATCTAGAGATCCTTTCCAACCCCTACAATTCTGTGACTCTGCAAAATCTAGCTGCCTAGTGCCTTTCCAGTAGAGACCCACACTCCAAAGATGTCCCTAGTTTTTGTAGAGATGCCAACACATACATAGTGTTTTAAACTAAGCAGTGTTGGGAATCAAATCATAAACTCAAATGGCCCTTAGAGAAACTGCATTGGCTGGCAACCCTCCTTCTCACATCACATAACAAGGTCCCTCCAGGACTGGTATCTCTGTGGATCTCATCTGTGTCAGGACTGACACAAAAAATGCACAACTGATTAAGTTACAAGGTCTGTCACATATATATGGCCTTGTCCTCAGACACAGTAAATCCAAAACAGTATATATTTATATATACATGTGCATATACATGCACACATATAATCAGCCAAACATATTTCCTACTCTATGCAAAGTACATCAGAATTCCAGTTCACTTCCAGTTTTATTCTGTTCTTGATACAATCCATAGCTGGATCGTATAGACTACAGATCAGTGCAATGGAATCATACAAGCAATTTATACTAGACATTTCTAGAAATCAGACAGTGATGTAATGGTTAGTAACTCTCTGCACATTTCCTTAGTATCTCTGGTGATCCGGGGTGTGCCCAGCATGTGGTATCAGGGTACACCTATCATTTTATCTACAGCGTTTGGAATGATAACAAAAAAAAAAGCATGCATGTTTTGCTTTCATTGCAAACATTCATATGATAGGGGGATAGGGGAAAACCAGAGCTTTATTTAAAAAAAAAGGATCCAGGCACTATTGACTGTCCCGCAGATACTTATTACCAACTGCAGCATTTTCTACCACAAATATTCCCTTTGATGTCAGCAAGAAAGAAGAGATGCAAAGTCTGCAAGAATGCTTATGCCCACTGCTGTCTTAATTACAAACTTGTCTGACTACAAACAAATGAAAAATAAGTTGTTTGTATGCCCTGGCCAAATTCCTAAGGTTATAAAGTGAACATTCCATTATTTATTATAGGAAGCATTTTACACCGCTGTGAATGTAAATGCCTGCAGTAATAAGAACTGTACACATTTAGACAACCAGGTCTTTGGCGTGAATACTGCTCTGGTGCTAGCACAGGCTGCCCAGAGAAGCTGTGGATGCCCCATCTCTGGAGGCACTCATAGGCCAGGTTGGACGGGGGCGCTGGGCAGCCTGACATTGTGGCTGCCAACCCTGCCTACAGCAGGGGGGATGGAACTATACGATCTTCAAAGTCCCCTTCAACCTAAGTCATTCTATGACTTTTAGTAATACGTATAACATGAAGGAGAAGCAGGAGAAAAAATAATACAAGAAAGTACTGTTACCCTTTGGAAAGTGTTCCATATGTGAAATACTACAGTTACAGAGAAAGTATTCTGGTGACATCTCTATCTGATACAGCAATAGAGAAATAAATTGGAAGAATTTAATTCACAAACGTAAGATAATTAATATTTTTACCGAATACAAAACAAAACCACTAAGAATTAAGTAATGATACTAACTGCATGAAGTACAAAAAAAATTAAGCTATTTCTTGGGAACTAAGGAAGCCAAAACTTACTGTATTATTTAGTGATTCATGCTGTCCTTACTCACACTGAAAGTTATATATTTCTGAGTTTGGAAATATACTATCAGAAATAGAAAAAACAATGATGTTTTCATTTTTGAACAGCAAACAATATTTATTCCAATACGTACTCCTGGTAATGAACATGGGCTTACTGTTGTTCCAGTTTTCGTTATATGAAGAAATAAGGTATAGAAAATTTCTTACATGGAACTGCTCCAAAAAAACATTTCAGCATAGAGGTCAATTCACAAACACTATCTTCTTTTCTGACCTAGGACTATATCTTCACATTTTGTATCAACTAATTTACAACTAAGTTGTTTTGTTTTGTTATTTTTCCATCTTACCGCAAGTTGCAGAAGAATTTTCTGGGAGTCCCGCACATGTGGTAGGAAACTTCTAATCCAGCATTTTGAAGGATGGTTCAGACAAGGAAGAGCTATTTCACTCGAGACCTCAACTTCTGCTGCTGTGTATTTCACACATCCAGGCTGCGACACTGAAAAAAAAAAAAACTTTTTTCTTTTTTTTGCCATGAAAAATCACAGAAATATGTATTAGCTAAATCAGCAACCGAATGTAAGAGTTGTCTTTTTCCTGTCTTTGTGTTAGCCATAAAAAAAATACCTGAACACTGCATTTAGATCTCAGATACATGAAGAGTTAAAGTACACAGGTTGCTCCAAAAGTAATACCTCCTATTTATTTCCATGGAAACGATAACAGAGACAAAGAGCATAATAACAATATTCAATAGAGTAAATTCTCAGCTACAAAACAGTACTTTTCAACATAGCCACCATGATTAGCTATGCATTTTTGCCAGCGATAAACAAAAGCTCATATGCCATGCTCGTAAAAATCTGCACCAGCACAGATGACCCACCATTGCTGTCGCCATTGCTGAAACGTACCACTCACCACCTCGTTGCGCTCATATCCACTGTTTGGTCTCCATAAACATATCAAGCAAGCGTCAATGAATGTCAATGTGTGCCATTTTTTCCACATGGAAGAATTCAATTCCACACCTTTGCCTCATAAGCACCTTCCATGTCAGACATCATTTTGTCAGACCACCCCTCTGCTGCCATCTGTCACACGGCAACAAAACGCAATGAAATATTTGTGGGAAGGTTCAACCTCCACTACCCTAACACTAACATCTATCTTTGACATTGTGGGCTAACATGATAAAAGAGGAGGCATTACTTTCAGAGCAGCCCTCGTACATAAGTACAAGTCGAAGAATAAAAGATTTACAGAAACATCCACTTTTTTAAAAAAGTGGGTCCAATATCAGAGAGTAGGCAGGAAAGCACAAGACATTCTTTAGTGAACACATTTTAACTGTGCAAGGGCGGCAGTTCTCAATCAGCTGCCCGTACAAAGATTTTATTCTTTCTGTGTGCCTTTTATTGCAACACTGCTAGATATTTCTCAATCCATTAGCTTTGCGATTGTGCTGCACAGAATGACAGCTTTTGTCAGGGAACTGCCCTGAACCACTGTGGAAAAAGCAACTGATCAAGGAGCCTGCACATATATTTCAAACTGCTCTCTATACAGTGAAGCAAACTATAAAAGAAGTTATCTGCATTGTAAAGCAGGATGGCAGCATTGTTTTGAACTGTACACCCTGCGCATTTCAGCGATGTGAAAAGGACAGACACCTGCTTTTTTACTTACAAGTCACGTAGTCTGTAAAATAACATATATATACATATATATATACATATATATACACATATACACACACGCACACACACACATAGGAGTGGATTATTTCTTAGAGGAGTTGTTTTCCAGCATGGAGAGTGCCAGTGCCTCACTCTGTAATCGTGCAGTCTGTAAATTCAGACTGCAAATTTCCTAAGGCCACAGCACAGTGTTCAGGAAGCCAGAGATGGAATCAACATCGCAAGTTTGAATCTAGCTCCAAGTAAGACTAATTGATGGCTGAAGTATGGCTGTGCTTTTTAACGAGAGAAAGACCTCCACAAAGCTGCCATCTAGGTAAAAACCCATCCAGCAGCTTGCGAGAGAGAGGCTGAGCTCAGCATACTGGAGGAGAATCATTCTCATCTGCAGCATCTCGGTGATTCAAACCTTGCAGACACAGCAGTGCATGCTGCCCCGCTCACACATGTGCTTCTTGACAACTGCAAGATTTGAAAATCCTAACAATTTAATCTATAGAAGTTATTACAGCATGAGATTTACTTTAAAGAACACTTGTGCTGGACAGGTAGATGTGTAAATAAAAACCTACATATATTTTATACATATAATGCATTTTTACATTTAAATTATATGTAATATGCAACATATCAAATTTAACTGTCTATGCAGAATACTGAAACATACAACTTTCTGTAGAAACTAGATGCTGCTGTACTCACCAAGCAATTTATATCGTGGCAGGGTGATTCATTTCAATTCATACTTCCAAGTGCGTATTTCAGAGTATTAATGTATGTGCTCCTCTGCTCAGCACCTTAACTGCTGTGCAAAGCAGATGAGCACGTAACAGCAGCTACCATTTCAGAACCTGACAAACAGGGCTCCCTATATGAAAAGGAAAACCCTCATCATACGAGTATTTACTTTACAGAAGTTTAAACTATGCAGAAAGCAACAGACCTTGATCTTGTTAACATGGCTTAATTTGATTATAAAATCGCACATTTCATAATATTTGGTATTGTTCTTAAAGACCCACTTCCTGCAGTTATGCAGTTACAAGACAATTAACAATTTTTAAGACTAAATATATTTATACACACACACACACACCCTCACTCTTACGGCTACATGCTTAAACTGCTCATCTCAGCCACCCAAAAACCACCCAGCAAACTAAAACGAACTCCACAGCATTTTAACATCTTACATCATTTAAACTATGCCCTGATTTTTGAATCCAGGTTAATATTTCCTTAAATTAGTAATGCCACACCATTAACCCAGGAACCTACTATGATGGCCAAGACCAGGTCAGGCAACAGAGCCAGCTCCTGCCAGTGCTTCCAGTTTAGGCCAGCAGAAATACCTACACATTTTAGGCAAGCTTGGTGAGAGTAGCATCACGCATGCTCTTGCGGCACCAACCTTACACTGGACCTACATACAACAGCCCCAGTAATCACAGCCAGGTCTCTCATTACTCCTCAGCTTGCTGAGCCCTGCAGCAACACAGACAGATGAAGGAGGAAGACCACCAGGATAACTGAGAGGCGGAAGCATCAGCCCTGTGAGAAGAGGCTGAGGAGACTGAGCTTGGCGACAGCAGCTCCTCCATACCTGAGGGAGGTTACCAAGAAATCAGAGCCAGGCTGCTCACCGTGGTGTGTGATGGAAAGACAAGAAACAATAGCAAGTTGAAATATGACAGGTTCACAGCTGGAAACAAGGAAAAACTTTTGTGCCTGTGAAGTTGGTCAAGCAGTGGAATCTGGAGAGGCTTTGCCAGCTTCCATGCTTCGAGGCCTTCAAGACCTAACTGGACGAAACCCTGACCTACCTAGACAGACCTCACAGGGGACCCTGTTCTGGGCAGGAGGACCAAGTAGAGGCCTCCTGATCTACGCAACTTGAAGGATCCTATGACCATTTTGAGTTGTCAATCACCACTGCCTTCCCGCATCTTTTCTGGAGTTAATCTCTATTGAAAAGACTTACTGAAAAGACTTCAGCTGCTCTACTCACTCCTTAGAGCCCCAGCTCTGACACCCCAAAAGAGTGTCTCATCTGACACCAGTGTTTTCTTCTTCTGAGAGAGAACTATTCATTCAAGCACTTGAATCTCAAAGTACATTTGATTCATTTTTCAAGTATTTTTGAAGTATTTTTGATTCATTGTTGCTATCCAGTAAGTAAATCTCCTACACTGGCAACATGCAAAACTGAGAAGGAGCAAAATAGCAGTAGAATATTTTTCCTCATCACAATCCAATTCAAGCCATTTTCCCCTTCTCTCTTCAAGAAATATAACCTCATACAGCCCCAACATATCCTTTCCCATGGGGATTCAAATCAGCTGCTGCAGCTACTGGTATAAATATACTTCCATTTTTTTTTCCTGTATACATTATACATTATCAGCTCCCAAAGCATACTGCTGTGCAGGCAGGTAGCTTTCATACACAACAGAAGATCAGAATACACAAACAGAAAAACCTTTGAAACAGATCTCCACAGAAGTACTATTTTTATGAGTACTGTAACACAGAGACTAAAAATGCAATATATGAAGGAGGTGGGAACCAAGACTGTTGAGGTACCTAGAACATCTACTTGTCTGATATTTGAAAATGCTCATCAGCTCTTACATAGAGTCCTGAGTACACTTTGGTACAGAGTTTATTACTGAAGTCTAAACATATTGCAGAGTTAAACTCATTGAAAAAAACACTCCTAGTAAGAAATACAGTCAGATCCGGCCACTCCAAGGTACCTGTAAACCCAGTTAGGAGAGATGTATTATACTTTTCTTCTAAGACCACCTTCCTAATGCAACTGGTTTTCATCAATTCTTGGAGTGCTTTAGCTTTGCTTCTTTTTATTTGTCTAGCTGTGCCCTAGCTTCATTCTGTCAATGTACACAGTATTCCCTAAGAAAAAAATTAGGTTTCTACTTCCGGCACCAAGATGCTATTGAGCTCCACTAGCTATTAAGAAGTTCCACACAATGGCAAAAAAAAAGTCTCCCAAGGCTTACTTAGAACAAATATAAAAAACACAAGTCTAAGCATGCCACAGAGTCTGTCTCTTACATGTACGGAAGCCTGCCTCAAAAGAAAGAAAATCTTCATTACGTATGAGGTTCCAACCATCTGTGGTGAGCTCCAAGAGCTAGATTCAGAAGAGCCGGAGACAGGCAGTGCTCCCAGCTGCACTCACCATCAGCAAGAGCCTGACGCCTGTCTGGGAGCAGGTGACAGTGGCATACATGGAGCAGAACAACAGGAACAGAGAAAACATGGCCAAGTCACAAACACCAGCCCATAAAAAGTTTTCCAGAAGAGTTCTCTCCCTGTCAGAGTCATGGCAGAAGCATACTGAAGGTAAGAAGGAATAATAATATTATGCTGGCTGTAATATGGACCATAGAACCTTTGAAAGAGAAGTCAGAATGACAATGGCAGCAGACCGGTAGAAATGAAGAATGTGAGGAGGCTTTCTTATTTAGTCTTTCTTTTAAAGAACTAAATACATCTTTCAAGGTTAATCTTACAAATTTTCTTAATGCTCTTGGCACCTCTTTTCACCACAGTCACAACATGAACTCACACTATTTGCTTCTATGCATGCCATACAGCTCGATAATGTTTCACTTCCAAAAAGGAAAAATATAACCTTTTTATTCTTCTGACCACTGAAACTTGAGTTATACTTAACCCTCCCACCAAAGAGAATTGCTTCTAACTTCTGGGGGCACACTGTGCATATATCTTTTTGCTGTTCAATAAACAGGGAAGAGAGAGTATAAAGTATTAAGTATAAAGGAATACCGACTAGGCAAATATGAATAAATCTTTCTAAGTAACTGCAGCCAATTCTGACAGAAAGCAAAAGCTGTTTACTTCCCTATGTATGCCAAAATCACCACAAGTATTTGTCCTGTTATGTAAAAATACACTGACTTTTTCAGCACAGCAAATTAAGCAATTGTTTCATTGATGCCCCTTGCTAAAACACTGCTCATCTCTCCAGGGCCAGGGTTCCACCTGGAATTTGAGGCTCTGTGTGGAGTTATCCTTTAAACCCCTACACATCTTAGAAAGGGCACCGACATCCACACTGTGGCCGATCTTGCTGTCATACATCTATGTCACTTTCCCAGCGGTTGCTCCTCCTAGCTGTTGGAGATTACAACTCTCTGCTTGCTGATTGAGCCTGGAGACCTATGCATATTCCCACAGCTTAGCATAAAGCCATGAATTTTGCACGGTTTGAGCAGAACCTGGGGTTTTGCAATGAGGCAGCTAAGGTGTGGGCACACACTCCCAGATGCAAATTCTGCTGAGGAAGCACTAATCTCCAGCAAAGGGTGGAGCGGGGACTTCGGGACAGAAACAACTTAAACCACTTCAAGGTCTGCCACAGCTTGTCTGTCAGCACCACAGCTACACTCCTGTAAAGAAGCCTATCGACATCAAAGGTACCGTGTGTGCTGGTGCAATTACTGACATCCACGTACGCACAGAAGGCCAACTAAAATATGTAATTTTTAAAGATGTGCTAATGACATCACTTTCACTTAACCGAAATACTACGCATTCTTGCTAGGAAAAATATTGCAAAGTTATTGCTCATTTATTTAAACTAAGGTCAGTTTTGTATACCAACATTCACAGAAAAATTCCAAACAGTACGCTTGGTAATCTATGCTAATCTGCATACACCAGCGAAACCTTGCCATAAAAGTGCCTTTATGTATCTAGGAATACACTTATGCCTAAACAGGGAATTTTAAGTTGTTTCCCAGACTGTTCCTGTATCCAATGCAACCTGTTTATTTTGACCTCAGTTCTTAGAAACTGTTGATGCCACGGTAGAAATATGCTGTGTGTTCCAACAGG